>JAECWU010000521.1:600000-783004 GCA_018150985.1 Chymomyza costata | reverse complement strand
TTAAAAATTAATTGAATAAATTTTTAATTTGAATGCAAATTTTTAATAAATTACTATTAAATTTGGAACCGTGCATATATTAGGCGTCACCTTCGCACTCTCATGTCGATTTGGAACTCAAGTTGTGGCCCAAAGTCATGATTTTGACTTGTTTAGCTAGCTTTAGGTATAACTATTTTTAACCCTAGACCTGTCCTTTATCTTACCCATCCTTGGGGCACTCAGTGCGCCGTAGTGTGTATTGTATAGAATAATGAAAAAAAATTGAAATTTAAAATTCATCTGGGGCACTGAGTGCCTCAGGTCTAGGGATTAAAACTTTTTTGCAATAATTTGTTGCTCGATGATATTTAAGACAAGCTTTCCAATTACATTGACAAAAATTTAGCTTTGTTAGTTATAGGTTCATACGCAGTTCGATAAATTTCGCACGGAATGATAAAACTTCATATAAATAAAAAATCCCATTTGGGATATCCCATTAGAGTTTTTTTTTTATATGAAGCTTTGACATTCCGTGCGAAAATTTTCGAACTGCGTATGGCCCTTATGACAAAAACTACAAACCATACCCTTGGAATAGTACATAACCCAGGATTTCAACGGCCAGCTTTAAACTGCTTCTAAATTTACTTAATTCTTACTTAATATTTTTGTATACTTATGCCAATAAATTGCAGATGAAACTTTATGCCATGCCCTACATTCCCTATACCAATTTCATGTATATTTAAATTATGAAATTTTAACCTTAGTAAACTTTAACTTTAGTAATCTATATCTAAAACTACAAAAAATATTTCGCACATCCTTCATAAATTTGGTTAGCTTTAGAAACTATTAAACAAATAAAAAGTTATATTTTTACTATGTTTATTTCTTACCAAGAAATTGTTGCTTAAACTAGAATCAATTCCAATAAATATATCAAAGTAAATAAACAAAATCAAAGCAGCTTTTTATAAATAAACTTACATTTAAATATTTGCCCACAAAAATATTCTCTCGCTGCTTAGCACTCTCTGAGCGCAACTTTCAATATGGCGCAAGTTGTCTTTGTCTTGCTCTCAATTTTGTCATTGATTTTCGCTAAACTTTGCTTGACTGCATTTGGCCGAAGTAACAGGCGTACAGAAATATCAGCAGCAGCCCGTAAAGCAAAACAAAGCATCAAAACTCATTAAAACTCACCAAAACCAACTCAGCCCTAAAAGTATGCTACACTGTTTAGCTAATAATGAACTTCCACTGCATTTGTTTTGATTTTGACTGCTGCTTAGTTAATTGCTGCATTGATTTTAAATTGCAGCATACTTTTAGGGGCGACTTTGTTTTTGTTTTGATTCGCTTTGATTTGATTTTGCAATTTGCGCTATTCTGTTTTGTTCTCAATTGTTTACAAAACAGCTGCTGGCATTTCTGTGCGCCTGGTACTGCAGTTCATTTCATAGAAGTCAAAATTTAGCATAAATCAATAATATCAACAAATAGCGAATACGCAGACAGAATGCAGCTGAATTTTGATTTCGAATGCGCATAACTCGCATAACCTCATCAACTGTAATTGAAATAAATTAAAAAAAAAATTCTTTTCGTCTATCAAGGTTTGTATGTTCAAAATAACGAGCAAAATTTAATCTATAGAAAAGAAGAAAGAAAATATATATATCTAAAGAATATATAAATAATTTAAATCTGGCATTCAATCAAGTATATTATTATTGGCCAAGTAATCGCGTATTTGCTTTAAAGAGGGAAAGGTATTTCTGGTGCTGACGTTAGTTATGCCGAGTGTAGACGGAATGTCAGGTAAATAATGAGGCTTGTAGTCCATATTAATGCAACCGATTGTACTCAAGAATGCTTCAACTTGCAACCACATTCTGGAATGCCGCTGGTGCTGAAACTTGCAAGGATGTGAATCCTGTCAGCTGAACTATGCCGAGTATAATTTCTTTGGCTTGACCTATTTAAATGGCATTATATTTAAGAAAGTCAATTATTTCCTGCTTATTTGTAAACCATCTGAACCATCTAAATGAAAATCCCGCAGCGAGATACTTAAAAAATTTCTTAATTAAATTGAGTGAGAAAGCAGAGCTGGAGTCAGCCAAGGCCAGAACTACTTTCTAAATCACGGCGTATTTTCATACGTATGGTTCATTAATTTATATATAATTAAATTTGGAGCTGAATACCTTAGTAGGAAGTAAGCATTTGTTCCCTAAACTAGTATAAAAATGAAATTTTGGAAAAAAATAACTCTGTTTTAAACCACGAATCAATCTGCATAAATAGTTTTTAAAAATCGTTGGGTTCAGTTTTTGGTAACTTAACCAACAAGACCCTTTGAAATATTTATAGCAGCCAATAACATCAATAATGATTAAATATTATATAAATTAAAAGCCAAATTAATAATAGCTTTAGGTATAAAAGCCCCAAAGCATCTTTTTCTATTTGCATAAAATAGTTTATTTGTATAAAAATTTTCTTATTTATATTGGCTGGCCCATTACTTTAATAAACTCAGCTTTGATTCACGCAAAATCAATTTAAAACTAACCAGCATCAAAGTCAAGTTTCTTAACATTTTTCTTCTACTTGTCTAACTCAATTAATTATATTTATACCGAAATAAACGAATAATACTTGCACAATTCCCCAAATTCAAATCTAATTCCACGTACTTGTCATAAAATAATTATGTAGAAGATATTTTAAACATCAAGGCAAACAGGCATTAGGGATTTCCGTAGAAGTATTTACTACTTCTTGTATTTTATTTGTTTAATTAAAACTACAAATTTAACAAGAACATATGAAACAAATTCCCGAGTCCTTAGTTCTGTGCATAGAGCAGCACAACATGGCTTCAGGTGGAATTTCGGATGGCGTGACAAGCGATTGCCTGACTGAGACAAACTTTAAACAAAACACTCAAAGGCGATGCCCGCCCAAGGACAGACACATTAAAAACACATAGTAAGTACATATATAGATAGACTTACATACATTATTTGAATGTTTAATGAAATGTCAAATATACGAAAAGTAAATTGAAATTGAATTAAGTTTACGACAGCTGCAGACAGAGCAGATAGTTAGTTACATCGACTCATTCCCAAGATCTTAGTTTTAGAGGTAAACTGAAACCGCCTAGACGTTTTTCGAGTTGTTTGTATTTGTTATCTCAGATGAATCTGTACACAGAGAGAAAAAAGCGACAACTTTGCTGTCAAACTGAATTTGTCGCTTAGAACAGAAAATGCTGATCAAGATAAAAATTCTTATTGCAAGCTATGAAAAAGTTAAGATTAGCGTATACGATTTGAGAAATGCCTAAAACTATTTTAACAGCAACCCCAATTTATATTAATTCATAGCTATTGCGACTTTTTTAAAGCATAAAAAAAATGTTAAAAATGTTATACATTTTCATAAGCAAATTTTACAGTAGAACATTTTTTCTATACTTTTTTTCGCTTATCCAGATAATATCTTATAGAAATTGACAAAAAAAATTATGAAGCGCAGAATATATACTCTATAAAATGTTACATATGGAATATATTACAAAAAAATTATAGTTTAAAAAAACTAAAAAAACACGCTTTTTTTTGCTATAATTGAATCATTTTATTAATTTATTAATTGCTTGTCGGAATTTTCTATTGCTGTAATACAAACTCTTGATACTTCAAAGTTATTTTTTTCTTTTTAGTTCGGTTTACTATTAAAGCGTGTTTTTTTAGTTTGTTTAAACTATAATTTTTAATTTTAAGACTAAAAAAAAGCCTACTAATTATTTTGAAAAACTGTTTCATACATTTTATTTTTTTTAATCCTGATGATCCTAGACAGGATATAACAAAAAAGTATTAAATAATAGTTTTGTCATCAGTCCTTCACCCCTGTGCAAATTTTCAAGATGATCAGACTTCTTGAAATTGGTGGAAACTACACTGAAAGATTTTGTTACATACATACATACACAAATACATACATACATACATATATACATACATACATACATATATACATATATACATATATACATACATACATATATACATATATACATATATACATATATACATATATACATATATACATATATACATATATACATATATACATACATACATACATACATACATACAGGTGAAGCTTATAAAAGCATGTTAAAAATGTACTCTAATTTTAAGTCTCTTGAAAAAAAAAATTTTATCGTCCTTGAAAAAAATAACCATATAATTAAAAAAAATGGTGATTCGCATATTTAAGGAAAATTATAAAAAATTTCAGAACTAAAAAATGTTCATATCTTAAAAGTGTTAAAAAATTATTTTTTTTTCTACATTTCTTATTTTTACTTCTAAAATTTTTTGTGTAAAAGTTAAGCGAAAACTTTTTCTATTTTAATGTAAAAAATCTGTGTTAAGCCTTGTTAATAGCTGGCCCTCGGGCAAACAAAATTCCCCCAACGGGCAAACTACCTACTATTAATTTTATTATATTGCATATTATAAAATTTTGTCTTTGTTTTTTTTTTTTGTATTTTCTTTATTTTAAATCAATGATCTGTGTATATTGTATGTTGATCTTAAATAAATAAATATTTACACCACAATAAAAACATTTTTTTTATTCCATTTTTTTTTTTGTTTCAATTAACTTTAGAAAAATTTCATTAAAGTTTTTAACATCTTCTTAATAAAAAGCCATATAATTTGAAAAAAATATTTTTTTTTTTAAATTTTGATTAATTTTTTTTATCATAGTTGCATCAATTCGATTGAAATTAATTTATAATGAGAAGAGAATGAGTTTCAAATTAAAATTAAATCGCCTTTTGGACAACTGGGACAAAAAAAAAATGGCTTAAAATATTCAGCAGTTTAGTCACTATTAAATATAATAGAAAGTAACAAAAACCTTTCTTTTCAAATGAAACATTAGGTTTAAAAGCCGATATTGTTAAAAAAAATGTTTTGTTTTTCATGAATTGATGTGCATCAAAATTTTCAAAAAAATTTTTTTTTTCTTCATGAGTTGATGTTTTGTCAATATTTTTTGAAAATCACTGGAAATTTTTTTTTTCCAAAGCCCCTTCTAAATTATAATAAAAAAACAAAAAAAATTTACGTAAAATATTTTAGAATCTAATCAAATATATAATAACAACCAATTCCTCCTCTTTGCACTACGCGGCTTAAACTGGGTTCCACTTATCCGACGCCTCCATATTCTGACAGACTTCGCCTTAAAAAGCTGCCCTCCTTAAATAACCGTAGAACATGGTTTACTCTTCTTGCATAAGCTATTACTCGGCCTCATTGATTCTACTGAACTTCTTAATAGACTTACTTTTGTTGTATCTACCAGAGTTACTCGTAATTATCGCCCCATAGCCTTGCAACTTTGTAGATCAAATTTTGCTCTGCATGATCCTTTCCGTGTCTTATGCTTTAATTATAATAGCCTTTTTAATTTCCTCTCTTTTGAACGGCCTATTCCTTCTATTACGTATTGTATCCTAAGTCATCTTAACTTGCCTCTTCGAGCATCCACGACCAATCCTGTATTATGAGGCAGCTGTTTGGTCATTGATGCTCTTTTGGCTTTTTTTATGTACGCATTGTTTAATTTTTCTTTCAACTTCCTTTTTCCACTTGATTATTGTTAATCCAAGTCTCTGGCCAGTTTTTGATGTGAGTCGATGCATATCGCTAAAAAGTTTACCCACCGGGCTAGTACCGTTGATTATATATATATCCTAAAGTTCCAAGGTGGAACATAGGGCCACAACGAAGTTCTTCCATTCGGTTTTGTTTTGTGCCAGTCTCTGTACTTCGTCGCAGCTAAGTCGCGTGGCACGGGTTTCCGACTCTAGCTGTCGTCTCCAGGTGTTCGCTGGCCTTCCTCGTCTATGGCTTCCCTGGGGGTTCCAGTCAATTGCGGTTCTTGTTAGATCGCCTCTTCCCCTGCGCAGAATATGGCCGATCCCGCTCCATTTTCTTTTTCAAATCTCCAACTCTTCTGTCTTTTGTTTTGTTACCGCGGATTTGTTCATATCTTTCTTTTTTCCTTGTTTATTTTTAAATATTTCTTTTAAAATTTTCTTATACTATAATTTAAGACCAAGTGCACTTTGTTGTGCGCCATTCAAAATAAGTAAATCGTTTTTGCATCAAATTTGCATTTTCATAATAATTTTAAAATACTACAAAATACGAAATGGTCGACAAATAATATTTAGTAGTTTTCACAACTAAAAATTCAAAAATTCTTTTAAGCTTGTATTTATTGCATTGCATTATTATTTTACAATTGTCACAAAATGGTTTAATGAAATTAGCAAAGGGAACACTATTGTCCTTTGTTTCTCTCTTTTTATCGAACAACTAGTTTTTATGCCTAAAGCAATTTCAAGGTCCATGTTCTGCACACAAAATTTCTCACAGTGTAGCGTGTATCTGTAGCTGCAGCTACTAAACTGCGCACTAGGCACGTAATTGAATAAAAGCACTTTTGAATTTCAATGGCATGGCAGGCACTAGGAATTAGAACTAGAGTTCCATTCACTCACTCACTCACACACACATATACACACACCCACTTACATTCATACATCCATCTGTCTTTATGGTAGTATGTGGCCCAGCGCACTACAGCCTACATAAAACAACAACAGCAATTACATAAAACGTGGCCTACTTATGAGCGCGCTTTACACATATTAAGTATACGCAATGCTGTGCACAAGTAAAAAGCAAAGAAAGAAAGCAGCGCATAAATAATAATCTTATAGCGCATTTAATCTACATCATTATTTCAATAAGCTGCTGCCACAAATTCGTTTGCTCTTTAATCGCATTTATATTTGCTTTGTTTGGTTTTTTAATATTTTGTTTATTTTCAAAGAAAAACTTCAACTTTTGCCGTTGACTTTATTTGCAGTCGGGGCTTATTTTTTCTGGTTTCGGTTGTCAGTCATGCACTGTGAGTGCTCAACTTTTTCTGACATTTCAATTTATAAAACTCAAAATCTGAGAGAGAGTAAGGCAAAAACAAAAAAAAGTCAACCCCAAGCAAGCTGCGCATTTTAGACCAGTAAAAAATAAAAACCCGAAAAAAAAATCAGCAAGTTGCTTGTTTTTTAACATTTGCTTTGGTTGTTAGTGCGTCATTTTTCATGCCATAAGAAAGCAGTATGTGGGTCAGGGGAAGCCCCTATGAACAGTTGGCACGGGAGGGGAAGTGAGCTGCAGTGAACAGCAGCAAAATGCGCGTAAAAGTAAAACACAATTTTGCATTTTTATGCCTCAGGCTGTACATTGAATTTGACTTGATCTGTGACAGTTTTTCTTTACTCTTTTGAGTTTGTTGCTCTGCTACTTCTTCTTCTGCTTCTTCTTCTTCTTTGTCTTCAACTTTATTTTCTTCTCTTACTTGCATGTATTTTGTGGTTTATTTTGCAGTAGCTGCAATTTACTTGGCAATAGCTCAGGGCTGCTCAAAGGCATTATTAGATAGATTGAGTTTGCAATTGCTTTTTTGATGAGCTGACAGTCGAATAGTTTTAGTTACTAGGAAAATGTAAAGTTTCGTAAAGTCAAAATCATGGAAAAGTTTCATGACACACATATATTACTTATTCGAAAAAGTACAATTATTAGAAACTTCTTAATGTGAGGTACAAATGTAAATAAAAAAAATGTCAAATAAAATTTCTTATACAGACGGGTACTCTAAAGGGAGGTTGCGGGACATGGATGTGAATATCTGAATCTAGAGGCATACCAATTACTTCCTTAGAAAAAAACGAAAATATAAGCAAAAATCTTTAAAACTAGCTTAGAAATTCAGTAAAGGTGTAAACAATTATAAAAGATTCCCCAAAAAACCACTTAAAAATATATAAAAAATAAAAGGTGATTTTTTAGCAACTTTCTTTTTGTGCAACACGGTTTTGAACTAACAGCTGTTGTTTGTGTATTGTGTTACTGTCAAACATGTTCATTTTGGTCTATAATTTAACCATAAATCGACTTACAAACGACGAACGCTTGCAGATTATTGAATTTTATTATCAAAATTCATGCTCTGTTAAGAAATTTCATCGTGCACTCCTCGCATTTTATGGTCAGTTTGGGCGACCTTCTGAGGCGGCTATTCGGAATGTTGTAACTAAATATCGCACCAAATTTATATAATTGGACATTAAGCCATCAACACGCATACGTAGAGTCTAGACAGAGGAAAATATCGCAGCTGTATCCGCCAGTGTTGTTGATGATCGTGAATTATCGATTCGGCGCCGTTCGCAGCCATTGGGCCTCTGTTACTCCACTACGTGGAAAATTTTGCGGAAGGATTTCGGTGTAAAATACAGCTGGTGCAAGAATTGAAGCCATACGACCTACCACAACGGCTAACTTTTAGTGAATGGGCGCTGGCAAAATTGGTTGAAGATCCACTTTTTTATCGGAAAATTGTGTTCAGCGACGAAGCTCATTTCTGGTTGAATGAACAAGTGAACAAGCTAAATTGCCGTGATTGGTGTGAAGAGTAGCCAGAAGAATTGCAAGAACTGCTTACGCATATCCAAATGACACTGTTTGGTGTGGATTATGGGCCGGTGGCATCATTGGACCGTACTTTTTCAAAGATGACGAAGGCAAGAACATTCATGTGAATGACGAGCGTTACCCTGTGATGATTAATAACTTTTTTTTGCCAAAAATGGAGGAGCTGGACTTGCCTGACATGTGGTTTGAACAATGGCCCAATTGAAAGGCGAGTCGGTGAACACTTTATTTCACGTTTGGGGTCGATCAACTGACCGCCGAGATCGTGCCTAGATGTCGTGGGATATCTTAAGGCTTATGTCTATAGCAATAAGCCCGCAACGGTTGAAGCACTGGAAGCCAATATTAAAGAATTTATTCGTGAGAACCAGCCGATATGTTGGGGAGAGTATGCCAAAATTGAACCCAGCGTATGAACCATCTGAGGCGCAGCCGCTGTCAACATTAACATGAAATCATCTTTAAACATTAAATTATATATTGGGTCGTTCACGATTTTTTTGCAAGCAAAAAACTGGTCCAAGTGGTTTTTGACGTCCTGATTAGAGGTAAAGTTTCTCCCATCCAAAAAATTTTGCAGAGACCGGAACAAGTAATAGTCCGAAGGTGCCAAGTCTGGAGAATATGGTGGGTGCGGTAGCACATCCCATTCAAGCTCCAAAAGCTTTTGGCGAGTCATCAAACTTGTATTAGGTCTCGCATTATCCCGGTGGAACACTACACATTTTCTCTTGATCAATTCTGCCCTCTTCTGTTTGAGTGCATCACTCAATTTGTCCAGCTGATCACAATACACTTCAGAATTAATTGTGGTATTGTCGGGCAAAAGCTCAAAGAAAACGATCCCTTTGAAATCCCACCAAACAGACAACATTACCTTTTTTTGGTGAATATCAGCCTTTGAAGTGGTTTGAGCTGGTTCATCCTTTTTAGACCATGATCTCTTGCGCTTTACATTCTTGTAAACAACCCACTTTTCTTCGCCAGTAACAATGCGCTTCAAAAATGGATCACTTCTTTGACGTTTGATAAGCAAATCACAGTCGTTAATGCGACGAAGCAAATTTCGTTCTGTAAGAACATGAGGAACCCATATGTCAAGCTTCGAAATTAATCCTAGACGTTTCATGTGCTTGTGAACGGTCGCGTTAGACAAATTTAATCTTTCAGCAATCTCTCGAGTTGTTATTCGACGATTTGCATCGACCAACGACTTTATTTTATCCACATCGGCTTCAAGAGGCCTTCCAGGACGTGGTGCATACTCATGATCGAAATTGCCGGAACGAAATTTTGCAAACCAATTTTGGCATTGGCGTTCGGTCAACACATCGTTTCCGTACACATCACTGCATTTTTACCCTTTTGATAGTAAAACAGTAAAATATGCCGAAAATGTTGTTTTCGATCTTCCATCTTCGATAGGGCACCAAACAAAAACTATCCCAAAAAATTTAACAAAATTTTTTACAAAAAAGCCTTACTATATCAGCTGTTCAAATATATAAAGGTAAAGCGGTTAAGTGTGAAGTTGGCTGCGAAAAAATTCAATAAGATCAGCTGTTTTCATCAAACGAAATTACTTAGTGAACGACCCAATAGATCGTTCTATCGACTCAAATATAGATTTCATACATTTTTCTAAATTTTATGTAGTCAATAGTAAAATAAAATCCGAAAGCTCTTAAAAAATCACCCTTTAGTTTGGCCTAAAAATAGAAAACCCTTTTCAATATAATATACTCTTACAATCGAAAACACAACGCAATCAATAAAAATGTTTCAAAACCTGTTTTGGCAATTATATTTAATTTCACTTTCAAAAATCGTACGTTTTCAAACCACATTAAAAACGCGTTTTTGTGAGATTGTGAGCACCAAACATAATATAATATCTATTTTCCGGAGCAAGGCCGATTTTGGTTATGTTAAAAGCATTGTTTCATCCCCCTTATAGATTTCTAATGAGAGGGATGAGGGCCTGCCTTTTTCTTAGATTATAATTTATTTTTTTAAAAGTGTGTGGCACAGCATATTAGCAAGGAAGCTGCTCTGACCACTCTGCGACATCAGCGCGCTCTGCTTGAAAGTTGATGCAAGCAGTTTCTTGTCTGTATACTTTTCCGCTTCCTTGTCCCTTCTAAAAAAGTCCTCAAAAATAAAAGCAATCTGCAGCATGAGTCCATGTTGATAATATTACTGTTGTAAATAAGTGCTTAAGGGAATTCGTTTAATGTTACTCCAAGGAATAACTGCTTGCGCATTAATATTGATATTAATATCTTTTTCAACGAATTTCACCAAAACTGCTTGGTAAGACACAGTTTCATATCACGACCTTAGAACATCGTTACTTAGCTTTTAAATTGTGTTACTATTCAAAGTAACCCACTAACCCACTTGTTTTCATTAGTTTAACGCACAAATTTCCAAAAGTTTTTAAAGCTCGAGGTGTGCATCTTCACATACCTTGTTTCTCTGGAAACTTCACTTCACTGCTATTCTTATGTACAAGTTAGACAAACATATTATATACTATATGACAAACTGAAAAAAGTTTGCAACTGTTGGCTTATATTTCCTATCGATTTGTCTACAAATAAGTCACACCTGCAAACATTGAATGAAAACTTGACTGTACAGAACTAGAACTTTGTTTTTGTTTTTCTCTTAGTTTTTGTTGTCAGTTTTATTTATTTGTGTATGACTTTGTTTAGTTTTTTTCAGTGTAGTTTTTTGTTTTTGTTTTTTAGTTTAAACATAACTTTTGATTTTTGATGTTCGTTTGATTGTATTTGAGTTTTTGGTTGTTGCTGCAGGTGTTTTATATAATGAGAGTTCTTTTTGTTCTTGTTACTCAAAACTTGTGACTAACATCTGTCTGAGTTGTATATAGTATGTAGTTTGTGTTATTGTTGTTGCTACAAATGTAGATTTCTTGTAGTTGCAATTTGTTGGCAAAGCTAAACTTACAACAAAAGTTGTGCAATTTGTTAGTTGTTGTTCTTGAAATGACTTTGTAGCTGTAACATTAAATTGAAACACATTTGCTCAAAATATATATCCTGTAATCGAATCAATTTACAATTAGAGCAAACAATATGTGAGTGCTTGTTATGGGAAACACAAATAATTATTTTAAATTAAGCGTAATTTATTAACAATACCCCGCAGAGAATGATTTTAAGTGGGCTGCTTAACACGCCATAACTATTAAACAAGTTCTTATTAAAATTTTGTTAAAAAAAAAAATCATGCACTTGAAATTTGCAGCATCTTGTTTTTCAAAATAAAATGTTGAAAAAATTTTACAATCAGCAGAAACTTGCAAAAGATACAGATAAGAAAAATTGATTGATTTAGGACACTGTCTTGTCTAAAATACAGCAATCGTCCATGCTTCGGAAAACGAATCCAACATTTTATTCGGATACCTGGGGCATAGAAGGTTTATCTTCCAGCAAAGTCTTACAGGCAACCCACACAAACGCCATTGAATGATGCCACAGCTTAGGTGGTAGCTTAATAGGAAGAGCATAATTTCACTCTTGGCGAAATGGGATGTATATACATATAACAGATGCATTATCCCAATATAGTTCTCTGATCTACAGATTTGTAGTCAGATGGTCCAGATCACTGACTGTCTTTCTGACTGACTAGTTTGTGTGTAGTCATAAATTGAGCGCAGTCACCTTAGTCACCTAGCAAAGGGCCACCTGGCAGACGACTCCGACGCTTCAAAAGAATAGTTTATTAACAAATAAAATGTGGACTTTTTTCAAGCAGTGCACTATTTAGACTATATACATATACAAATTTTTTTGTACTAGAGGGCTTCGCCCCCTGATAGCTACGCACGTCAACCGCAGCCTGATTTTTTTATGGTTTCCCCTCTATTTTGGAAACCTAAGCCCTTCGACTGATCAATAGCATGAAACAAAGGCATAGCCTCATACAAATAAAAAAAATCACCCACTAATTCCGCTTTTGTTTGCTGAATTATACGAAAATTTAAAAAGCGTTTTTTTCAATCATCATATAGGACACATGTGCCAAGTTGTTGATCCATTGAATGAATAGTAACTATAGCACCCTTTGGTGGCCATCTACTGTATGAATATGCATTTTTATTAATCCCCACACTATGTACACAAACCGAGTTTAAAACAATTGGATGATAAAAAAGCATAGCTCCATACAAATGCATTCCAATCCCTACTTTCCGAATTATCGAAATCTATTTTTTATGCCCAAATAGGGTACACGTGCCACGTTGTAAGTCGGTTTGGTGAATGAAAATCGGCTTAGCCCGTATTTTAACAATTTTCCATACATTTTAGCCCTCTAGCTCTTAACGTTTGGGCTGCGCTTTGATTGCCTATGAGGTAATAAATGAGGTACAGCAGTTTATAATTGTATATAGATATTTGATTTAACATACCCTATATACTAGGTTAGGTTGCACCGGTTGACCCCTGGGGAAGTTACACATAGACTAAATAGTCCTTAGTGGTATATGTACTTTATAAGTACCTATATATATTAGAGTGAGTCAAATTTTTTGCAACAAAGGCTCATCGCGATTTCGGTTCTATGGGTCATAAGAAGAAAGAACTAAATATGTATCCCCCATCCCACGCTCTACCTAATTTTCAACGCTAAATATTTTGAGCCACTAAAATTTGGGACTGCTTTATGGGAAAATCAAATATGTATTAGTCAATTTTCCCTACACTTCGTTATTTTTCCCAAAAAAGGCGATAAAATGCAAAAAAGTCAGAAAGCACCCTCTGGCTACACTTAAAAAAAAAAAATTTTTATCGATAATGGATACCTGGACCCCGCATACATATTTAACTGGAGAAAAAACAAAGTTTTTTGCCATTTAAATGCAATCCATAACTCAATTTTTAAATGTTTTGGTAAATGCCAATTTTTTGCAAGCTAGAAATTCATTTTAAACCTTTCTTAGGCAAGGTTTCTTGGAATGACCCATAGAAGCAAAATTGTGATGAGCCTTTTGCCTTTTTTTTTGGCTCCCTATAATTTGACCCACCCTAATGTATAACAATTTTCTTCATAAAGCCTTAAAAGAAGACTTAAATTTTTCCATTGCAAATAGTTTTAGACTATTGATTTATACCAAATAATCACATTTTAAATATTTAAATTATGATTTAAAAATTTTATCCTTTTATTTTATATATTATATTGTTTTATAACTTTGAAAGCTTTATTTGAAAACGTCACAAAAAGACCTCTGGTGGAAATATTATACTAACCAAATACGTATTTTTGAGACCAACTGGAACTTCCAAAATTTGATCCGAAATGGTGCGCACACCAAATAAACCTAAAATGTGTAGTGTATTATATTTTATTATCATTATAATATAATTTTGTTGGTGGTTTCAAAAAAAACCTGCGGGGAATTTTAATCGTATGTACAGTTTGTTTTTTGGCTCGGTAGCTTTTTAATAAACTCAGTTATTACGGGGAACTCTAATATTTCGCGACTCTTATCCTGAATCCATATCTTTGTCAATATACATGTGAAAACAAATGAAATTAATTAGGTCTTAAATCGATTTCCTAGATTTTTGTAGATTTTTTTTGCATAGAAATTTTCGTTCTACAATTTCTTTGAGTGTAGTAGTATAAAAAGCTAATAAAGCACGGAGAAAATTTTTATTTAAAACAAGGGATTATCGTTTTCGCAACCTTGAAAATCATATCCTTCTAAAATTTACTATCAATTGTTTAATGGAGCACTTACAAAGAGTTTCACCTTATTATCTTTTTATTCCGAGTACTTTTGCGTACTTGAGACTTATTAAATCCTTGGTGTAAGTACAATACATATGCGGAATATTTAAAGTAAAGAAACCTCTCTTCGTAAACTATGTACCTATAAACTAAAAATGTTTTTTAAAATTAATTTTTTTAATTAGCGACCAACTTAAAAGGGTTATAAGATGTTCTAAAACGCAGTTTTTACTCATCACAATCGTATGGTTGATTCCAAAGATATTGAGATTAATATATATTTACAGATAAGGCTACTTAACAAAGTTTTATGAACAACAAACAAAAATTTGTATTGAGAACGCCAAATGTTTTGGTGATTTCGTTGTAGTCAACCAGCACTACTAGCCTGAGTAGCATTACATGCGCCTCAGCTTGAAATTCCTAGAACCGAAAATTAATTTAAAGATTCCCAAGTTACGCTAATTTAAAATGCTGCTTAAAGCTGGCGCAAAAATTATAATTCCAAATGCCGGCACATAATTTAATTAGCGCGCTTTTTACAAAAATTTGCAAAGCTTTTAAAACAGCTGTTTGCTGAATACAACCGAGAGAGTGTGAGAGCGCACAGCAAAGAGCATATGTGGCATGCAAGCTCAAAAGCACACGCTGCGCTCTTAGCAAAAAAGCTTTTAAGAGCGCATTTAAGAGCTGCAACTGTCAGTCGGTCAATTGCCATTACAAGTTGTCGGCTAACAAATCGTAAAAATTATGTGCATTATGTTGAATCCTTGTGGGGCAACAAAGTCAAACTAAAATGCAACTATTAACTATGGATAGTGTACAATTGATAAGCTCTTAAAACTGGCCAAGCTCTACAAGTTTAAGAGCACAAAGCGAATTCATGGGACCCATATCTATGAGGACGCGAGTCTGGCACTCGAGCAAGTCAACAAGCTTTTAGTTGTGTGTCCTTCGTAATTTGCTGTGCTACTTATTTGCCCGCAACTTAAAGTAGCAACAGGTCTAAGTTCAAACCCCCAAAAAAATCAACAAAAAACTGGATATAAAAATATCTAACCATTCCTCAACGTTTGTACATAGAGAATTGTGGCGAAGTACTTGAGGGAAATAAAGAATTATTACCAAATACTTATATACTGGAAATACTTGCAAAGTAAAAGTATTTTTAAGTCAGAAGCCCCACGCAAATTAGTTTGCAGCAGATCTTAGCGCTTGGATGAGCACAGAAATATGTGTACTGTGCTTTTGTTGTCCTTTTCATACTCTTCACATGGTCATTGGTTTTATGAGTTTGTTTGAAAGTTTGTAACGCATAAGAAACAACGGGTACCACAAAAAAGTTAAATCTTAGTTTGTGCATTTCTTTGGACCTTTGCGAATTTTTAAAAGCTATTTATATTACTTTGCTTTTATTAAAGAGTTATGTACAATATTATAGATGACAGAAAGTTTTAAAAGTTTTAATAGTGAAACTGAGAGTTTTAGGTTTAAAACTGACATTTCGGCGCTAAATAATCTATGGGCATAAATAATAAGTACATTATAAGGGGAAAATTGCATTCCGACCCTTGGCATCTATTGTGCTCCCTACTAACTCTAGAGCTCCTTGACTAATCCAATTTAGGAGATCAATGGAAATATCTGCAAAGGTTTTAGGATAGTGACATTGCACATCAAGGCCGCGCGTACACAGAGCGCTGATACGCGCTTACATGACATAAAATTATCGGCGCAAAAAAGTCAAACACACTGTGGTCTAAGCGTGCATACGCTGATGCTGAAATTAGCATAAAAAAAAATCATGCGGCTGACTGCGCTGATAAGCTTATGTCATGTCAGCGCTCTTTGTACGCGCGGCCCAAGATTCTGTGATTGAGAAGAGGGATGCGCTTCTTCTGGCAAGAGCACTACACTCCGTAAATGTGTGTTGGGAGGATTCTTGCCTAATTTCACAGAACCTACAGGTGTTAGAGTCTACATGTGACGCCCATCATGCCTGCAGTGTCCCGCAAGCAACCCAATAAGTACTCTAAGGGAATTCTTGCCCAAGTGTGAGTTTTTCTTCAACCTACTCAAATCGTAGGAGCCGAGCAGCTGTTAAGACTGTCATAAAGCAGTCGTGCTAGTCCAGTGCGATTGTCGTCTGGATCGCTCCTTTTCTCGTAGTAGTTGTTAAATGGTATCGGCCAGTATCGCAAAAGGGTTCAGGCCCAATAAGTGATTTCGCAGCAACGTCTCTTGCCAGCCAAACATGCGAAACCTAGGGCTTATATGTATCTAGAGAAATATCCAAATGATGATAAACATGATTTTTATAAAAGTCTTTAAAAATACTCAATACTCAAAATCAATTCAAGAAATACAAATGTTGTTTCTTTAATTTCCAAAATTTTGTGCTTATCAATCAGTGCATCCTAAGTAAGCTGAAAAAAATTGAAGTTGAAGAAACAGTCCTTCCTTTTTTTGGTATCGTTTGGAAGTCCGACTTTATCTTAAAAAACTTAACAATATATTGACTTATTCTCTTCTTATCCTAGTCATTAAAATATATATTTGGTGGGCGTCTTCCCGCTAAAATACTTTGTTTACTTTTATTGTGTCAAGATACTCAGAAGAAGATTTAATGCCGTCTGGTACATGAGATAATGCGACTTTGCAAAGGACTTAAGAAAACTTTAAGTTGGCTATGCATTTTGAAAACATATACAAAAGTATATGGAATAACTTGATTATCGTCTTTGAGGCCTAGGCAGAGAGGACTTAAAAGGGAATTACCAGAGCACTTGCCTATGAGAATCCTATTAAACAAATGTATATATCCTTGCAAATAATGTGCAATTGTATTTATGTATATAGAGCGCTTTGATCATCAATTTGAATAGTTTACAGCATTATATATAGGGGAGACTGGGTCAAAATGCGTAACTCGGAAAATATTCAACCTGGATTAACGTCACGACGGTAATCGCTGGGGGCTTGAAATTTTTTCCATAAATGGTTATGGTGGAGAGCTCTACATAAACGTCGGTACATATGTGGGCTACAACATTGTGCCCTCTGAAGATACCCTCAGCCTTTTGGCAATGCAATAGTATCAAAAGTTGCGCATTTTGCCCCACTCTTTCCTATATGTTAGTTAATTAAGGCAGGAATAAATATTCCCTTACAAAGCAATTACTAGAACTATACAACTACTACTACTACTGTCGTCCTTTTCTCCTAGTGGAGCATAGGGCCTCGAAGTTGTTATTGTTGTGGAAGGATGTTTCGGTTTCAGTCATCTTTATACTAAATCTTGAACTTGGCGCCTCCACATCCGCTGCACCTTCTGCCGAGGCAGGCGGATTATTCGACATTGATCGGTTACCCTAGTGGAGAGTCATATCCATTTTCGTTTCGATCCTTGCTTTGTTGTATGTATAGTTTTAAGTCAATGAGTCATGGGTTCAAAGACTAGAGGGATGAGCTTTCCTTAGTGAGCTCATGAGATTTTGTTCCTCACCTACTCCCTAAGGCGCTGAGTTGCATAAAAGCCATTCAGACAACTGATCCAGTTCTCTCTTTCTTTCAACTGGGCTTGGGACCAGCTAGGGCGGAGAATTAGAAAGACTTGCTTCTCTTTTTTGTGGTACTGTTAAACACTGTCTAAAACCCTCTCCGCTAATAAAGCATACTTAATATTGTATTCTTGATACGGCTAAGCTTACCACAAAAAATCAATTTCTCAATAGAAAACGAAGATAGAAAATAACTTATACTAACAATAATGACTTAACTATCACTTAAAAAAAAAGTAATTATCTTCCAAATTATAATTATAAAAGCAATAAAAGGCAAAATAAAGCAATAAACCATAAAAACAATACAAACTAAATGCTTAAAACATAAAACTTATAGAAAAAATATTTTCACTTTATGCAAAAGCGCTTGGACATCTAATCAGATACCTTAGCACTTTCACCCAGAATTGAATACATTATACTTTATATCCTTATTAGGATCTAACCCAACGCTTTGCAGAGTATCAAACAATCAACGCAAGTCAAATAAACACCCTATGTAACTTCTTTATCACTGTTGTTGCTATATTTTTTGTATCTTTGCTAAACAATTTGCCTGGACCCAGGTTACAATTACGCTTGATTACCACGAGAATGCTTTGGTGGCCACGCTTCAAATTAAAACAAAGCAAAATACCAAAAAAAAAAAAAAAAAAAAAACAAAAACAAAATAATGAAAAAAAGACGAACAACAACGAAAATAAAATAAAGTTGTTGCTTGCTTCATGAGCAGCTAACAAAGGGCAACAGTGCGCATACTTAATTATATTTGCATTGTTTACATAGCTGGTTCAATTTTTTTTCATGTTCTACTTGCTGCGCTACTTTAACGTTTTGCTTGTTTTTTTTTTAACGTATACATAATTTCTTTATAAAATAAAAATATGCGGTACTTCTAAGGCAACTTGATAAAGAAATAAAACAAAACAAAAAAACAATACAAAACTTGCCCCAAAAAAAAATATGAAAAACCCAAAGCAACAAGTTGAAGCAGCGTCTGAGTTTGACAAGAGGAAAATTATATGTAAATAAATGGAAAACCCTCACAACCAAAAAAAAAAAAAGAAAGGCAAACCAAAGTAGTTTGGCACGTGGCGAGCGCTAGATTTTGGCTTAATGCAAAATTTATTTTACATTAAAAACATAATCAATGTTTGTTTGGCCCATATAAATATTTACGCCACATTAAATATTTAATTAAAAGAAAAAAATATATACATACCTATATATATAAAATGCATTAAATATGCTTCGAAACGACCGCAAATTGTTGGTTCTGGTATAATTGGAGATTTTGCAATATGTGAAATGCATCTAAATTATTTAAAATGTTATATAAATGATGTAAATGCTCAAGTGAGTGTATGAGTGTGTGTGTGTTTGTGTTATTCAGTGTAACATATTGGATGGTTATACCCTATAGACATAAATTCAAGAGTCTAATACATTTTTGCAAAGTAGGCGTAAGGAGGCATGGCAGAACCTTAATAACAAAATGCTTAGAATCAGGATTGAGCCCTATGAGTCTGTATGAACACTTAGAGCTCAGAGACTAGTGCTGGAAGTAGTGCTGGAAAAAACATCGATGATTGAAGTTTAAAACCTCCATATATCGAGGTTGGCCAACAGAGATGTTTCTCCAGCACTTCGGCACTCATCAAATGGGGGTTTAGTAGTGCTGGAGAAACATCTCTGTTGGCCAACATCGATATATAGAGATTTTCAACTTCGATCATCGATATTTTTACTTCGTTTTTTCGATTATCGATAATCGAATCAACGAAATTTTTGGAACTGGGCGACTTATAACATAAATAAACAGTCCGATGAAGCGCATCTTTTTGTAAAATTTGATGTTCCTAGCTTTTATGGTCTCTGATAGTGCTGAAAGTAACAACGATGTTTCATAGGGTTTTCCAACAAGAGGTGTTATTTTAAATCACCCGGTATTTCGGTAGCTGTCACATTTGAAGCTTTTATTCTTTGACATTTGACAAGTAGAAACTACGCCATTACTAAAAATGGTACGATAAACGCTTCAACAACGCATTGAAATTATTTAAATTCACTACAAAAATGGTGAAAATCTTTCATCGAAAAATCATCTTGACTGATGAGGCCCATTTCCATCTCGGTGGCTACGTCAACAAGCAAAATTGTAGCATCTGGGGCTCGGAAAACTCAAGAGTTATTGTTGAGAAGCCTCTCCATCCTCAACGTGTGACTGTTTGGTGCGGTTTATGGTCCGGCGGGGTCATTGGACTTATCGAGGATTTAGGGCAGCCACTTTGCGATTTTGTTGTGGAAAATTTCATGAAAAGGATATGTTCCTGTAGGCGTGGTCGTGGTGGCCATTTGGCTGATGTTGTTTTTCATTGTTAACGGCATACCTTCCTCTTTATTATGAAATAAACATCCGACCATTTATCTAAAAAAATTGAATTTTCTTTGAATACCGAAATAACACCTCTTATTGGAAAACCCTATATGTTATGTGTTTATGTCCATAAAACGCCCTGTTTCAAAAAGGACAACTTCGTCGATTATAGCCATATTATAAAACGCATCCGGTTTAAATATGCCACAGTACACCTTACAAGTAAGTACTTTAGAATAAAATCTTTGTATTAATTTTGAAAACCTTTGCCTATAAACAGAAAAACAACAATTTGTTTTATAATGTAGCATTGTTATAACCAATATCCAAGGAATTGGGCATATAGTTTTATGTGAGCCTAATCAACTATGACAGCTTGACATTTTCATAAAATATTACACTGCTCCCGAAAAACCCTTTATCATCAGGCAACCCTATCATTCTCAGCATATCAATACATACTTTTTGCTTGAAAAAAAACAACTGGCTACAGTGTATCCCACAGCCAGACAACGCCCCAACTGATGCACATGTTTTAATGAGTTCCACCTGCAGCTGGCATGGCCTTTAGAGACACTCGTTTATATGCTGGACTTGGGGGGCCCAAGTTTTATGATTTTATGAGTCTTATTTCATATTGAAATGAAGAGTTATGTGACCTGAAAATGTAAAAAAAATAATAAGTGTGTGTGTGCTGCCACAAAACCACAAATCTAGAACAGATCCTGGACAGTGGCATAAAATGTGGAGCAAAATGTTGCAGCCTTGGCCAACTGTGGCCATTTTACTTTTCAAACTCACACACTAACACACTTAAATGACATAGTGACATTCAATTTTCAAGTGGGGCGTTTGGTTGTGTGGGCGTGCCCTAGTGCTTCATTTTGTGCCACATGAAATGTTTTGTGGCTTTGACGCGGAAATTGAAAATGTTCTAACGAAAATAACATGGCTATAAAATAAAGGCCAGAATCAGAAGAAGGCAGTTAGAAATGAGTTAAGGCTTGAACTAGCCATCTTTATATACACTTTAGACAGCAATTTAAAAGCACTTTTCGGGAAATGCAAAACTATTATGAGTAAATAAAGGTTTTTGTTGGCTCTACTTTTTTTAAAGTATTTTATACAGCCATAAGCAGTACAAAGCAATCAGTTAAAACAAGAAAGACTAACCAGATATATTAAATTCTTTGACATCCTATAAAATAAAGTCTTTACCAAACAGACTAAAAAGAAAGTTTAGACTTTTTAAGAGCTGACAAACAGTCCAAAAAAACTCATAATGCCATTTTCCACTGGCAGTGTATAAAATCTCAGACACGTTTTGCACTGCCCAAGCAAATTAAAGTTAAATGTTTTCCAAGTTTTTATTTTTTAATAAAAAAGTAAAAAGAAAAAGAAACTACACAGATATTCTATTTATTTGGCAAGCGCTTCAAAGTATGCAAAAGCCATTTTGTTGTTTTATTTTAATTAGTCAGAAATTACAACAAGTTTGCAACAGTTTAATTACTCAAAGTGTAACTGCAAAGGGGCCAAAAGTAAATGTCGACTAAAGGCAGAGGCGGCCAAGCGCAAAGAACAACACTAACTACACACACACATACACACACACAGAGATACGCCCCACACACATAGATACACGCATACACGCAAACACAGCGCGACGCATGAAAAGTGAAATGTTGCACAGTTTAACAGTCAGCAACAGCAACAACAACAAAACAACGCAAGGATAAAAAAAAGCAACTATGCGGCTGCTGTCTGTCAAAACGTCAGAGTTGCATTTCAAGTAAAGTATTTAATTTCCACAGCACACAAGGCACAAGAAACAATGGCAACACATAAAGCCAGTCAGTTGAGAAACGGCGACTAAGACGACACTCAGATACACTGTAACAAAAAACTCTCAAACTGAAATTCCCTCATGCTGGCTGTTGAAGCGGAACAAGCCTCTAGTTCCACGGTTGCAACTACTTCAGTAAGGCGCCCCAACTCAATTGGTGTCCCTACTGGAAAGACGATTTTCGGATAGCTACAAGTTTCACAGACTGATAGAGCAATGTGGGGTGAAACCGGAAACGCATCCTAATGGATTGGTTGGCATTTGACTATGAAACCAATTTTCAAATAAACGTCATACCGACGCACAGTGGCACGGCAGCCGCAAAAGCGTTGCAAAAATCAAAATTTTGATGAATACTTTTGTTAAAATCAATACATGTATCTCATTTAGAATTTCCCAAGGATCAAGAAAATTAAATTTTTATTCAATTCAGATGAATAGTTTAGTTGTTACAGCCACTCAAAGTTGAGTATATTTTCCACTATAAAAAAAATATACATTTTTTGAATAAAAGTTCATGTTTAAAACTGTTTAAAAAAAAAAACTATGCAACCAACTGCTATTTTCTTGATTTGTATAAAAAGGTATATGGAATTTAAGCATAAAATAGAAAAAAAATTACTTCGTATCTTTTCTGGGTTTTTCAATAAATCCGTTTACCTGAACCCCTATATTTGGAACACTTTTTCAACTTTGGAAGAAAATAAAAAAACATTAACCCAAATTAACCATTTTCGTTTTAACATAAATACGTTTGTTATCAATTTATTTACCTGCTCTATAAAGATTGTCTGCCTAAATTTGCCTGTTTGGCTGTAAGGCCAGTAAAGGCCCTGAAACCCAACTCCAAAATATGCTGACGCAGGTATAAGAAGAAGAACACGCATTAGATGCAGCCACTAAATTTAGAGTTGATTGCTTTTATTTTCACTTAACAATCAAATAAAGCCTACCTGTGACATTTGAAAAAAAGGATTAATCATCCCAATTTTTTTGGTGTTTCCAGGTAGTTCTAAAACATATGATGTTATTTAATTTGTACCTATTACACGGTTTCTGGATGTTGGCTTAAAATTTGTATATATTGCCTGAATACTTCAGAAAAATAACATTTTTGTTTTGACTTTATAAGAACACACATTCCAGTGAAAAGTATTTTTAAATATAATTCGCAAGCATTGATTTTATAAGTGTAACGATGTCTTTGGAAAACGTAAAATTATTTGAGTTGTTCAAAAACTCCATAAACGCGAAGGAGTTCGTTTCGGCCATCAGAAAAGAACTTAACGTTGAGGAAGCAAATATAGAGAAGTTTGATCCCCTAAAGAGCAAACTTAATCTAATTTATGCCAAAATAAAAACAAAGTGGCAAAACTCTCATCGCTGCCAAGGAAATTTTATTTTGCAGCACGAAAACTGGCTAAAAGGATTAACCCTTATTGAAAATTTCTCAGAAGAAACTCAGACGTCTACGCACCGAAATGTTTGGACGAGTGTTCAAATTTTACTAGAAAGAGAAAACTTGCCGATGCCACTGTCGATATAGCCATTGATCATATATCGGAGGCTCTATCAATAAAGTATAGGAAGGATGATGAAAAAATTAGGTCGCACATTACAAAAGCGGTTGCCGATGCAAGCCGTTTGCGACTAAAAAAGATAAAGGAAAGCATCCCCACACCACCAAATTCACTACCAATGGAATATAGCGCTGAAGAGGCTTTGGCGTTGTTTATGGATTTGAATCTGTCCAAGGGAAAATATATAATATTGCGGGATTCTTTAATCCGACATAATGTAAATATTCTTCCTGGATACAATAAAATTGGATCGGCTAAACAGAGCGCAGTACCACAACCCACTATAGTGACGGAAGTGTCAGCAGAGATTAAACTTCAAGATCTAATGGACCACACTGCAAAACGTCTCATTGAAAGTTTGCCAGAAAATGAGATGGAAACTCTTCCACAAAGTGTCACTTTAATCAGCAAATGGGGCTGCGATGGATCTTCTAACCAAAGTGCTTACAAGCAACCAATAGCCACAGACGATGAAGGTGTTACAGATGCAAACATGTTCATGGCTTCTGTTGTCCCTCTACGACTAAAAAGTGAAACATTGGAATATTGGAAAAACCCGCGCCCTTCATCTGTTCACTATTGTCGTCCGATATTGTTCAAATACGCCAAAGAAACTTCGGAAATAATCAGGTCTTCAGTAGCCGATATAAAGAAGCAGATTAAAGACATAAGGCCTGCATTATTACAAATTAAGGAAGGAACAACCATTGCTGTGAAATATGAATTTTTCCTAACAATGGTAGACGGCAAGGTTCTCAACGAACTTACAAACACCAAATCGACCTTGGCATGCGCTTTTTGCAAAAAAAAACACAAAATTTGGATAATTCCTTAATTGAAGAGGGAGCTCTGGAATTTGGTATTTCACCATTGCATGCCAGAATTAGATGCATGGAATTTATTTTGAAGCTTGCATATACTCTTCCGCAAGTTAACGAATCCTTTGAAGACAACACACCAGACAAAGAAAAACAAAATATCAGGAGAAGCAAAATTCAAAAAGAATTCTTTAACCGACTTGGACTGATAGTCGACCGCCCCAAATATGGATATGGTAACTCAAACGATGGAAACTCATCAAGAAAATTCTTTGCAGAAAACAAAATTACATCAGAAATAACTGGAGTGGATGATGAAATTATCAAAAGATTGGGTGTTATTTTAAATATTTTGAACTGCAAGGAAAAAATTAACGGCAGCAAATTTGGTGAATATGCCACCAAGACTGCAGAGCTGTTAATGGAAAAATATCCAGGAAAAAAACTGACTCCCACGCTTCACAAAGTGTTGGCACATGGCCAAACTATAATTGAATATCATTGCCTTCCCATTGGGGAGATGTCAGAAGAAGCCCAGGAATCGAGAAACAAGGATTATAAAAAATTTAGAGCTATGAATACATGTAAAGTATCACGATCAAGGGAAAACGAGGATCTTTTTAATATGTTGGCAGCCTCTTCAGATCCACTAGTAGCGTCCCTTAGACAAGTGAGACCCAATACAGAATTGACGAGTAGTTATTCAAAAGAAATGTTAAGTCTTTTAGATATTCCTTCAAATGTAAATGTGGATGATTATTTTACAAAAAACTACTGATAAGACAAATTATGTAACATATTATAATAAAAAAGCATTGTTAAATTAAAAAAATTTATCATCAAAATTTCTTTATAAATGAAAAAAAAATATTTAGGTACATATTTTTCAATGGCAAAAAAAAAAAAAACAAAAAAAAAATTTTTCAATGGCAAATATTGCACAGGCAACAAAATCCATTTTCCACAACATATTGCCCAGCTCTCAGATATCGTGTTAAAATGCATGGGTACTTATTTTAAAGCCTAAACATTTTTCTTTCAAATACAATTTAATTCACAAGAATATTTCAATTGGTTTAGAAAATATGAAAAAAATATGTATATATTTTTCAATGGCAAATACTGCAAAGGCAACAAAATCCAACTTCCACAACATATTGCGCAGCTTTTAGATATCGTATAACCATGTATGAGTACTTATTTTAAAGCCTGAACAATTTTCTTTCAACTACAGTTTATTTTATTTAAATATGTCTATTGGTTTAGAAAATATGATTTTTGCAACGCTTTTTCGGCTTCCGTGCCACTGTGCGACGGTGGTGTCTGATAATACTACGGCTCGAGTACACGTGCTTTTCTGTTCAGTATAATTTTTCTAAAAAAATTTGTACCTTGAAAGAATTATTTTAATCAATAATAATATTATTTATGCTCTATACTGAAAAAATGCTAAAGTGTTCGTTTCGATTTTTGCAAGCCCTCAGAATGACGCTACTCCGTTTCGAAAAAGTCGATTTGGGATGAATCCGGATGCTCGGCTTGGGGTTTTATTTTGAATATAATTTCAGCACGGACTTCAACTGTTTTTGAAGAACTAACAAAAAAAAAACGAAGCGAATCCCCGTAAGCCGGTTTCAAGTTCTGATGATTTGTTGGAAATGCTAAAAGCACTGAAATCGACAAAAGTATTGCTCTTTTAGACGATTTCCCTCCTTTTTTTAAAAATATTTTTTCAGCCCATTTCACTAGGCAACAATTATTTTTATTTCGAATTCATTCATTTCAATGTTTTAATCAACATTTTTTTTTACCGAAAGTAAAGAAATAAAGTATTTGCGATGAAATTTTATGGCGGTTATTATCATTGTTGGACACTTCCGGATTCAACTCCAAAAAATCGAAAATCGTGAATTTTGCGTTCAATTTACCTGACAAAAAATCTTCGAATCGATCTGAATTTTTGACACAATGGAACTAACTTCACACAACTTTCAATTTTTAAAAAGTAATTTTTTTGTCTGCACCTTTTTCAACGAACTCTGGAGTTCGTCAGGGCTGCCTTCTGTCACCGGTTCTATTCCTAAACGCCATCGACGAAATCCTGCGCAATACACTAGATGGAGAAAACAGAGGCATTCCGTGGACGTTTACAGAGCAGCTTAAAGATTTAAAGTACGCCGATGACGTCTGTTTCCTTTCTGTTCGACATAATGATATGCAAGGTAAACTGGACGATCTAGTCGAAGAAGCTGGTAAGCACGGTCTCGAGGTAAATGTGGAAAAAACAAAGGCGTTGAAAGTGAACACCAACAGCGATGACGACTTTTTAATTCGTAATGAGCGCATTGCACTTGTGGACTCTTCCTCCTACCTTGGCAGTGTCATAGCCGCAGACGGGGGCGCAAAGGCAGACATAGAAGCCAGAGTTGCTAAAGCCACAGCTGCTTTCGCGCAACTCCGAACTGGAATACCAATTTTCTATCAACAAACACGAAAGTCTAGCTATACAAATCAAATGTGCTATCCATTTTACTTCATGGGAGTGAGTCTTGGCTAACAACTGAAGCTATTCTTAGCAAGATACAAGCCTTTGTTGGAAGAGGTCTCCGGCGCATTCTGAAAATCTGGTGGCCAAACACGATCAGCAACTCTGAGCAGATGCAGCGATGCATTATGAAGCGATGCAATATGGATTGGGCATACTTTGCGAAAGCCACCACATGAAGTTTGTCGTCAGGCCCTTGATTGAAACCCACAGGGCAACCGAAGAAGAGGGAGACCCAGAACAACATGGCGCCGAACTGTTTTTAAAGAAGCTTAAGAATCAGGACGTTTCTGGAGGGAAGTGAAGCAATTGGCACAAAACCGGATACGATTTAGATGTTTCACAGAGGCCCTATGTACCTTAGGGAGTTAAAGGAATAAAAGAAGAAGAATTTTTTTGTCATTCAAAAAAATCTACGAAAAGACGCTTGCGAATTCACCCCACTTGCCCCTACTCCTCAAGGAAGGCAGCAAGCAAAATAAAATATATCCCATTGGCTTTATATTGAAACCTAATGTAGATATCGGTGCGCCTGACAAGAATCTGGGATTATAAATAATTATTTAAGCTGTTACAAAAGTGTTCATGGATGTCTCTAATTTGGCTCGGTCACTTCTAGTTTAGAAGCTAGGGCATAGTCCAAGCTTAGAAAATAAAATTTGTCAAATAGACTTCATATTTGCTGCAAATAAAGACCCACTGTCAGACATGTCAAAATCGATTACCATTGTCATGCTGCTCATTTTAGAGATTTAAACCATTTTCCTCTAGCTCCTTCACACACAATTTATTGTTTTTTCGCAGAAATTTAAGATACCCCTTACCCAAAGCGACTGCAGTGTATACAAAAAAATGTGTGCCAAGGCGAAGGCTGTGCGCTGTGCATTCAACTCGCTTCACTGGGCGCGACACAACAACAACAACTACAGAATACACACAAAAAAAAAAAATGGTGTTCCTCGAAAGCAAAAGGTAAAACGCACAAAACTATGCTACAAAATTTGCTGTTAGCCTCCATTTTATGCTTTTTTAAGGGCCAACAAATTTAGGGCGCTACTTTATTGGTTAAATTTTGTCACGTTTCAGTCAAAAATAAAGTTAGGCCGAGTGAGACAGGCAGCTGTCTGAGCGACAGAGTGCGCGACAGTTTGCATTTTGGGCTACAAAAATATAAATAGCAAAATTTGCCATTTTGTGCGGCTGGCACAAAAAAAACTTTTTGCTTCTTTTCATCAGAAAGTTTTTTAACCAAAAAAATAATACATACATACTATGTACAACAAATTGCAATATTCAAAATAGAAAGTGGAAACTGCTTTTGTAGGGCGCGCTACTCATTCACTTGCATAACTTAATCAATTTGTAGTGCTGGCAAACGTTTAAAGACTCAAGCAGTGTTAATCAAGGCATTGACCGACGTCCTCCTTCCACTCACTTAATTCAATGTCGTCGCACTCGTCGTCTACAGGCGGCCAAGTCAATAAATTCTCATTTTCTAAGCCATAAATCAGCATCACACGGCGCTAAGTGTCATTTTTTGTGACACTGTGCAGCTTTTTACCGTGGAGGGTGTTGTTTGTGTGCAGCTAAGCGAAACGCAACAAGCCAAGTCGCATGCTATGGAGTTTTACAACACTGGAATACTGAACTCAGTTCGAGTTGGAACTGAGCTGAGCTGAGCTGACATCCTGCGGCACAATGCGCGTTATAATTTACACCTTGTGCACACTGACAGCAACTACTGTCATTTGACCTTAGACTCTTCTCTGTGTGTCACTGTGCACATGTGTTTGGGTGAGTGGCGTAGTTAACTTTTTTACAATGGGGGTAGGCTACTCATATTTAAATTTGGTTGTTTATTTGTGTTAACAAAACATTTCAAAATGCATTAATTAAAACTATTTTATTGGAGACTAAATATATAACCTACATACAATATAAAAAAGTTTTTTGTGTACAATAAGAATTTTGATTCACATAAAATTACATGGATTTCGTTATGCCAGTTTTATAGGTTCTTAAAAAAAAATATCTAAAAAAATTTCGTGTAAAAAAAAGAAAAGAACTACTAACAGATAATAGTCAAACCTATAGAAGACTTAAAAGATTTCATGTCCTTGATCTCTCAAGTAAATTTTTTTTTTTTTTCATAAAAAAAATTATGTATGGGAACTTTTTTTCGTCTAATATTAGTCAAAAGGACACTGTAATAGGATGACAAAAGAACTCCCATATGAATATCAAATAAAAAGGCTATAAAAATAAGTTTTAAAAATCTGATTCGATAAAATATGATCTGAATCTTCCACCAAAAGATGCCCGGTATTGTTAACCATTTCGGGGGGCCGTTGTGGCCCCTTTTATGATATCTTCAGTTAATCAGGCTCGATTGGTGACAAATTATTTGAAAACTGCGATTCATAAAAATTTCTGTATTTTTGATTATCTGCATTAATCAAAAAAAATATATACATAAGTATATATTAGGGTGGCCATTTTTGCAACATCTCACGATTTCAACGCCGCCCGACGGTGCATAGCCTTCAAATGAACATTTGTAGACCTTACCATCCCGCGACCATCAAATACATTCGGATCGTTTTTAAATTTTACAGGCGCTATATGCAGGTAAAAAGGAAACTTTTTAGGTGGTGGCGTAATTGATATCGACGGTTTAAAAATCCTCCATACCAGCGTCGGCCACCCTAGTATATATATAGCTCAAATATACATATACCTATATTAGTAAAGTGCTTGGCGAGTACAATCTAGTTTTCAACAAAGGCAAAGAAATCCGCTTTTGTGAGTTCCTCAGTCGGAAATATAAAAAATCGAAAAAAAAAAAAAACGAATTCGCATAACAGATACATTCTTGCCCTTGATTTTGCGACTTGAGGTATTTCAAACATTTTCAATAAGAGCTTTATTGTAGATATTCAACATTCAACGTCTACCTAGTTATTTATAATTATTTATATTTTTCACCATATTTTAAAAGCATTTATTGTATGGTTGGTTAATATACATTTTGATGAGGAACGTTTTAATTATGTTTTTCATATTATGAAGCCACGCATGCAACAATGTGCTTGCGCCATCTAGCGACAAAAGCTGTTAAGCGCAACTTATACTTCATTGGATATGCTGTTGTACCTAGCGGCAAAAAATGAAGTATTAGCATACGGTCACACTAAACAGGTAAATATATGATGACGCTGACTAAAACGACGACAAAAAACTCTTTGATAAAAAGAGAGAAAAAACTTGCTTTTCAAGTAAAAGCAAATGCTATTTTTAAGCTTATTGAAGATGCACAAACACGTTTTGTTCATGCCATCATCATTTTCTGTGGTTAGGTGATGGATCCCCCAAAAAAAACATCACTATCTAAGCCGCTGTTGTATATACATACATATGCGCAAGTATATATGTGTGCTTGTATCTCTGTCTGCAGACAGTTGTATACTGTGTGGGTTATATATTTTACTCAACAAACGCAATTGCTTGATTTGAAAATTGGCTGTGATGGCTTTTCATTTTGAGTGAGTGATGCGACAGGGCTGCCATAAAAACCTGAGACACAAACACACACTCACACACATACATAGCATTAAAAAGAGACAACAAATTACTAGAGTGAGCAAGGGAGCAAAGGACGCCGAGGAAGTCAGAGATAAATGAGAGTTCACGCGGTTTAGTTTGTGTCAGTTGAACTTGTAATATTGCTCGGCTAGCTGATGATTGATGGCTGTACTTCAGCAATTGTGTGCGTCAAATAAAAATAAAACGATACAATTTGGTTGAAAGATATCGGGAATTGTTTAAATGAAAAAGCTTTGAATAGTGAGTGCTGAGTTAAAAAAGGGATTTAGCTATAAATAGAAGCATGTAAGGTGATGAGTTTGCAAGTTAAGATAAGAAATTCCTTGCACAATTTGGCTTGGATCAGTTATTTTAGAGCTTTAAAGAAAATTGCCAAAAGTCACGCATTTATACTTAATCGAAAAAAGAAAGTAGCAGGAAAGTATTACAGATTAATCAAAACAAATACTCTTTCAATCAGTATGCAGGCAATGCGACTAGAATAATTTTGTTGCAAATATTTTAAGATTTCCTAACGCCTTTATTGGTTAACACGAGGGATTTGAAGTATACCATAGATATAAAAAATACTTGCTCGATTTCTACTAGGTTGCTATTAGATCTTTCCAATAAATTTTTTACTTCAAAATTATTGAATTTTCGTTTGGTACAGAAAACTGAGAACATTGATATTTTCGATGCTTTTGACCGTAAAACATCTAAGTATCGATATATCGAAGATTAAATTAAGATAATATAAGGAATTAATATTCCATTCCGGCCAATGCAAAAAGACAAATTTCTGCTGGAATAGAATTTTTATGCTTTATATTATATAGGGTGGGCGAACAACGCCAAAAAATGGTACGAGTGGTCTGTCAAAAAACGAAGTTGAGGCCAGTGTCGACGAGTCGCCGGGAACATCGACGCAGCATTCTTCGCAAGAATTACACCTTAGGACCATTTTGCGTTGAATTTTGCATGTGGATCTGCATTTATGCCCTTACAAGATTCAAGTGACGCAACAATTTACACCCACGGACCATTATTAGCGTCGTTTATTCGTTCAATGGATAGCCAGATGATTTTTCATTAAAAAGGTCATCGAAAATTTTGATGTTCGCTTACGGGCCTGTAGAGCCATACATGAATGAGTAGTTTCAAACTTACATTTGGTAAATATATTTGCCCAATTTTGTTGAAAAATATACGAATAAAATGCAATTAACAAACAAACCGACAGATGGCCCACCCTATATTAATATAAACTTCTATATATCGATACATCGATGCTTTCCGGTTAAAAGCAACGAAAACATCGATGTTTTTTCCAGCACTGCTAAGAACCATTTTTAATCAGAAATAGCAACGATATATTATCTGTATTAAATTTTTTTCTAAAGGCCCATACGCAACATGCAAAATTTACGAATGGAATGACAAAACTTCATATAAAAAAAATAGTCATTTTTTTTCGTAAATTTTGCATGCTGCGTACCGGTTTTAAATTACGAAATAATAATTTTTATAAACTAAAAATTATTTTTCAATATTTATTTTACAAACTGGGAATACTAGTTCAATTTAAACATATTTGAAACCAAGGTGTGCCTTACAATAGTCCGCAAATGTATATCCACTCTGCAAAACTTGTCTGGTACCAAAACATATCTCATTGAAGGATAAGTATTAAGAAACAAACCAAAATGCAAGCATTCAGGGTATTCACTTCGTCTGGAATAAATGTAAAATGGTAAAAGGGTAAAGTGTCCAACAACTATTTACGCTCTTTCCATTTATGCTCAACTCGGACCCCTGTCCACAAAAAGTACGACGTTCTTACCCAAAAAGTTTTGTGAGAAGCCTTGTTTCTACTAGGGTGACCATATTTTTTTATTTTTGGTATTATTTTGTGTTTTTAGTCCGTTAGAAAACTAAACGCAGATCTTTGTTTTGGCGAGCAGGATCCAAATTATATACGATGACAGAGTGGCTTCTTGTATTTTCTAAGCCTACACAATTTAGCTCATTTGGCGGTCTCATGGAATTCCAGATACTTTGCGCTGGAAAGAGCTTCTTGTTACAGGTGCAGTCAGACATTGGGTTCTAGAACCCAAGGTTGTGGCGAGGCGGCACTTGCGACTCTACTAGTAGGTAACTTTTACCCAGGGTTTTCCTTTGAAACTCGTCGCTAAGGAAAACTTTACAAGCTCTTCAATTCATATTTTGAGTTCATACACAAGCTTTGAAAATAAATCATAGCAATCAATCGTTTTATCATTAAAGCACATTAAAATCTTTGCAATCAGTATAGTCATGCAATGTAATGCTTTATAAATGAAAATCTCTGCAATTCAACATTCATACAAAGTACCCAAGCATTCTCCATTAACAGATAATACTTTACTTTCATCTCATTGTATTGCTAATTGATTTGAAATGTTGTAACATTCTGTTTAAATTTTCAATGGCAAAGCTGGAGCAGCGTGGAAGGCAAAACATTTCTAAGCCTTTACTTAACACAGACATCAATTCATCAATGGAATTATTTGCGCACATTTAAGGGCTGCAAGAGGAAAATGAGGCCAACTACCGGTACGGCCACTAGCTGCATGCAACAACCGCCTGCCACACTTCACTTTCAATTGAGCGCCAAATCAATAAAGGCAACTCTGTGCTGCAAATGCCTCTTGCAACAGCTTACGATTTAAAACTGTTCAATTAATGAAAATCCTCAACGGGCAGCAAAATCCGACTTTCCTCTGTCGCTACTTCTCGGTGTAGGGTGCACAGCTAAAAGACGAGGCAACGGCTTAAACGTAGCACTCTCTTGCAGCCTGAATGCACTGATTGCCGTAACAGCTTTTGAAATTAACTCGCAGTGACGTCAGCTGGCACAGTTGGCGGGCGGAAACTGGGTAAGGTACTGCCACACAATTGATGCAATTGCAGCGATATGTACTTTGATTTTATTTTATGCATTTATAGTGGTGTGGCAGCGTACTCCATTCGAGGTGGGGGGTGTACACACACCCAATGAAAAACAAAGTACATCAACGTATTGCATAAAATGCTACAGCTCCAATTGCCAATAAAAATTGCATTGAAAACGCTTAACCAAGCAGCAAAAAAAAAAACAACAACTACAAGTGTAACGCGCATCAAATTGATTTCATACACCAGTTGAAAAGCTTCATCTATCTGGTCGTGCTGCAGCTTTGCCAGCTTCCAGTTCCTGAAATATCCCATCTCCCTCGAAATCGAAGCGCTTCAATGCAATTTTTACAGTTTTATTCCGCGCGTGCCCAAAAATATGCTACGGTTTTTCCGAGAGTAGTAAAGAAAAATATTGTCTGCCAGACACACAGGCACAGGCGGACAATTGACGCATATGAGCTGAAACATACATGTGCACTGAGAGAAATGCTGCACGGCAGGTTGGAATGCAGAAAAATGTTCTATGGTTGTCAGGGACGTCTAACTTAACATTTTAATAATATTAGTGGGAAGTACTGCTCTGCCTCCCTTCTAGCCCAAAAGAGCTCCTCAACTAGCCCAATATTTGATTCTCTGCATCGATATAACATCGATGTTGTTTCCAGCACTACTGCCCACTAGGAATGTGCGATAATGTATCGATACATTTATCGGATATATCGATTTTATTGATTTTTGGCAGTCGACTACTTTCTATCGATATCCATGCTCGACGATATATCCGATATCGATATTTTCCACAGGTACTGACGATATTTACGAATTCGGCGCCAAAACTAAGCGTGCAAGGTGGAATGACCACTTTGGACACTTGTGTGTGTATGTAATAGAAAAAGATTTGAGTGCATCGAGAAACAAATTCGAGACGTCGGGAAACAACATTCTGGCTGAGTTGTTGCACACTACCATTTCATCAGAAAAATCATTTTGAAGAACGCACATTGTTGCCGTGAGCAATCTTGTATTGCATTTAGATGCAGAAGATCCAAAATGTATTGCGAAAACGGAGATGAAAGATTTTTTCCCCGCCAACACTCTCCGCTGGACTCCAATCAACTTACCATATGGGAATCCCTATCGACACAATTCCCGAATCTTTACAAACTCTCTCTCAATTCCTGTTATCCCCAGTGGGACATAGGGCCTCGAATCTTTACAAACTAGCAAGGATATTTGTTTCGGCTGTTGCGACGTCTGTTCCCTTGGAGCGTCTATTTTCCCTTGAAAGGAGAATAATGACCGAAGAACGGTACAGGCTTTCGTTAGAATATTTATTGCAAAGAATATTTTTGGCCTTTCTAATTTAATCTAAAAACATAATTGTAAGAAATCCAAATAAACTGTTTATTTGTATGTGGCTGAATTTTTGAGTTATTATTTTAAAATTGATATTCATACAAATTTTTTGAGCGAAATATCGAGATATCGATATTGTTTGGCCAATCTATCGATATTCCACATCGGTTTCATCCGTTATGCATCCATACAGAACATCGATATTCGAGTACGCGATACCCATCCCTACTGCCCACTTTGCATATATATTCCAACAGAAAGCGGAAAAGCTGGAAGTTTTTCTTTTCATGTTATATATGTCTTAATAAAGTTGTGAATTGTAAGCAGACAAAGTGAAAAACTATCATGCTCACTTTCAGCATTATGTAGCTTACATAGAGGCTGAACATTTTCATTTCCTTACACTCTCGTCTACTTGCTCATTAAAACTAGCGTTCAAGTACGTATGTTTTTTGTTCAGTGTAAAGGCCCATACGCAGCATGCAAAAATTCCGCACGAAATGTCAAAACTTCATTTAAAAAAATTTCCTTTTTTGGGATTTAAAAATGAATTTTTTTGTGAGTATGAGCTTGTAAACCAAATAACGATAGGGCGATAGCTTTGAGTCAGCCTATGCGGCACTGTTGCAAAAATGATTTCTTTCACTTCACTTTGAAATTTGACGTCTCGAAAACAATGAATTTAGATACGACTGCAATTGAAACTGTAGTTACAAAACTAGTTTGCAAGAAAATTCGTCTCATCTATTTGCAGTTGAAGAGAACGTGTAAAAAAAATTCTATTAGCTTAACTGCCTTATTGTGTATGTGCGTGTGTGCTGTCTTCCATTTTTCAACCATTTTTACGTCAAGTGTAGCAACTTTCACTGCAAATGCCTCATCTACCAACTTCCTGCCTCAATCTGCCGCACATTGGGGAAAAATAAAACGTAAAAACGGCAGTGCTGTAACAAGTGTTCGATTTTTACACGCTCAATTCCTCAATCATCACCTGGGCATGCTTTTTAAGCTTGTTATTTCAAGGATATGTGCGCGAAAAACGCACCAAAATGTTCCCCCAACTTGTAGCCAAAAATAAAAAAAAAAGACAGAGCAGAGCAGATGTAACTCCCTGTACCCACAGCCTGCCCTTGGCCAAAACCAATGCCAACAAAATCAAACGAATAATCGAAAGGAAAGGCAAGCAAGCCAAGCGAATGCTTTGGCAACATTTTCACATGTTGTTGCCAGATAAGCATACAAATGCACACAAGTATATATATATATAGTATGTACGTATGTTTGTATATGTATTGTAGCATGTATTTGTGTACGTGTGTATTGAATTTGTAACTTGGCATTATTTGGCATGTTTAGCAGCTCACTGCACAATTTGTTAGGGCATTAAATAATATTCACATTAATACAAGAAATATTATCCAAAAATGTTAGTTGAAAATTTATCTGAGTAAGGTCAAAACAGAATCAAAACTTACGAGATACTTATTTTTTTTTTTTATAAAAAGTTTATCTTTAATAACAGTTCCCTACTACAAACCTAATGTACATAAAAAAATAAAACCAATTATAATTAAGGGTTCTACATACAAAAAAAAAACAATAAAAATAATTAAATTTACAGGATATACACAAAATATCGTTAACTTATTTATAAGAACTCTAGAAAATCCCTGATGCACCTTTTAAGTCTTCTTTCGTTAGCGCCTCGCAAGCGCATTTGTTTTCGTTTTGAGCTTGCTATGCGTCGCCAACTTTAGGGATTTCAGGTCTCTTTCAATATCCCTTTAGCTGACGTAGATTTGGTTTCAGCACTCTAATTTTATTAATGGGGAGTAGCAATAACCAAAGACGTATAGTGACTTGTTGGGGAGCTTTTTTTTTTTTTTTAAAATAACTATTGTTTAACGCATCCTAAAAATTTGGAACTTGAAGCGAAATATTTCGAAACCTTATACCTACGTAGTCGCAGTGCCGAAGAGGGAAAATCAGGGCCCGCGGGGGAAAATGTACCGGCGCCTCTATTACACCCTTAGCTTGACTCATTGTGTTCTGTAAGTACGACAGCAATTACACCGCGCCGCTGAGGAAACTCATGGCCGGGCGGAATCCCCTCCCCCCTTTCCCCCTCTCGACGGGTTGGTTTAGTCTAAGTAAGCACAAGATTGGACAAATATACATATGGGGCAATGGACGATTGCCGAGAAGAGTAGCGTATGTATGCATAGGTGGTCTGCGTCTGATCTTCTCTTCTAAAAAATTAAATTCTTCGAAAATTAAAAATTGATAGGGCTTCAGTCATGTCATAGACTCAAGCATCTCAACCAGTTTGAAAACGCCAAATTGGAATTCTACAATAATGCACGCCCATTTACAGGCCAAGGTTACAAGACTTCTAGGACATATCTCTTTCCTGTCACAAGTACAATCAGAACAGTGTTGCCAACAGAACAAAATATGTAAAAAAGACTAAAGCAGTTAAATAATTCCGAGTATAAAGCATATGTTCACATTTAGTGACGTAGATAGGGAGAGAGAACACCGTTGCCAACAAAGCAAATTAGCTACAAAAAGACAAAAGCATATGTTTAATATTTCCGAGAGTAAAACATATGTTCGGATGCTTAAACTGACGTGCTCGATGTCTACATTTGTAGAAAGCAGATATGGGTATGGAAAGTACGAAGAAGTCGAAACTCAGATGTATTTGAGCGCATCTTTTAAATTTGGTAAGATTGATTATCAAATAAAACCATGCACACTTTGGAAGAGCTTTCGTGGCTCGGTATAGCAAATTAATAAGAAAGAATCTAACCTTGAACCTGGACATGCATAAGTGACAGTGGACAGATAAATGTTGACAGTACCATACGGTAAGTCTACTCTGCTTAAAAAAAAATTGTATAGGTGGAACAAGCTCTTCCAAGGAGAAGCTGGACGCACCAGCATATCAACATTGAAGAAGCAAAGAAAGTGGCGTTGGAAAATCGTAAAATCATCATTAGAGTAATAGCTGATGACGTCAGCCTCTCAGTCTGCTCGTGAAATCATCTTTTTTTCCAATCGGGTATTGACACCTTGACGTGGTGAGGGAGCTCAGTAAGGGTAATAAATCTAAGTGCGATGCAGGCGGTAGCAATGCTACTGGTAGGAGGCGGAGGAGTAGGTAGAGGAGTTTTGAAGCTAAGATCAATACATAATAAATCAAATCATGGTGCAACTGTGGGAGCCGCATTGCCATCGGGTAGCTACCTATTTTCCAGGATATGGGCGGCCTGCACCTATATAGATCCTCAGATTAACTTGGAACCAAACCGCTACGGAAATTTTTCTCCAAGGGGTACCCAGCAATAGCCGGCTAGTCCTTCTGCTTCGGCAGCCAACACAGAAGGCTTGAAGGTGCTAATTTCAAGTTATAATGCCAAACCCAAAGAATGTAACCAATTTTAAAATTTGAGGCTCTATGCTTCATTTAGGAGAAAAGAAAATAAAATCATCATAAATGTTTTTTGATGTTATGGGTATGTGACGTATGTAAGCGAAATTTTTTCAGAAACTGCTTAAAAAAAATTCAAAAAATAAAAACTCATCTACTCAAAAAATCACGCTCTGAAAAACATAAAACAAGAAAATATTATCTGATATTTTTATGTTCAAACTATGCAAAACTCATCGTTTACTAAACAAACAGCATACACGTTTATATTTTCATCTACTATTTAATAAATATTTATACTGATGCATAGAGAAAGCTGACGTCATACGCCATCTACCCTTAAGCTTCTTTTTGCTATTGATAAAATGTAATAAGTACTAAACATCTAAGGCGGCACCGGAATATTTCTTAAAAATAAATAAATTTATTATGTAAAAACAAAATATTTTTCAAATTCAAAATCAGCCTTAACCTTACGTTACTCAAACTATGCTTCAGAAGTTTTTCTAATGATACCAGCATGCTTTAAATATATCAACCTTTGAGCTTAGTAAATTGCAGCTATCTTCTGCTTAAGAAGATATTTCGAATTTAAGGAAGCTTGTTCTTAATTTCTAATCAAAGCACCATTGTTTCATACAGAAATCTGGTTCACTTTGTATTACAGTTTCACAGGCATAGTTGTATAGAGTTGCTCAATTAGAAACAGTTTGTGATGACAGGTAAATTTGCTGCTTGCTAAACAACCCTGACTCCCTCCTTCATAAACCTTTGCTTTAACAGTTCCATAGAGAACATCAATCAAGTTGCTGTACGTACAATGCAAGTTCGTAGACACTGCCAAAGAGAGCAAGCGGAAGAGAGAGGTGTCTATGGATTTCAACAGCATCTAACGAGATAACCTTCAAAGTGTGCGCAGCTACCGCAAATTGGCGTTAGCAATCGATAGCTAATAGGCGTATACATATATCGATAGATGTGTGTGTGTGTGTGGGTGTGCGCTTGTGAGTGTTGTGAAGTGTCAATGGCAAAAGGAAGTGCAGCATAGCATAAAACAGAAGTGACACCACATGTGCACAAGTCTATCTCCTGGGTGTATGTAACTGTGTGCCTCTGAATTTGATTTAAGGCTAAGCTGCATGGGGCCTTGCCACATGGACGCTTCAAACTGAAGCTGGCAGAGCATTAGGGGAAAAAAAATGCCACACTGTCAAATAAGTGCCCGACAGTGGTAAGCCCTATGCCCTTTATACTCGAAAAATAGTTAGGGTATCCACGTTGTCAGACAGAAATGCATAAGTGCCCGACTAACGATGGCGCTTTTTGAGAAACCAAGCATTAAAAAAAACCAAACTTAAAAAATGGGCTTTTTAGCCCTCTATGCCCTTTATACCTGAAAAATAGAGCATTCAAATTGTCAGGCATAAATGCATTAGTGCTCATGCAGAATTTTTTTTAGTGAAAACTTCTGCATTTCTACCCGACAAAGCAAACGTCTTTAATATTTTCCTAAATATATTTCTTTAATATGGAATCTTTGCTCTAAGCCGTTTCTTCCAAAGAACAATTTATTTCTTTAATATTTAGTAACCAAGTCTTAACTGCTTGTATGGAACAAACAAGCAGTTTTCAATCGGAAAATACATTTTTTGGCAATATGTTATGTATGCCTATAAAATCCTAAAATGTTAACATTTAACATTTGCAGGCCTTCTACGTCCAAATAGGCTCCTCATATTGATTCATTTGCCATTCAATTTTTCGGGATCGGAGCTGCATCCCACTACCTGTAACATGCACTCTCATGAACTTAATATACTTTTTGTTCCCTATAAGCAACTGGCATAAGAATAAAGGTGAAACCCAAGTGGATAGAAAAATAAAACGCCACATATGAGTGCCATGGTGTGCTTAGGAGGAAGTGTGTCACTGTGCGGGGTAGAAATGAAGACTAGGAGATCTGTTGCTGTGTAACGCCGGCAGTCAAAACCAGTCAAAGTGTATGGCAAAACCGTTAGTCAAGTTGAAAGATTGATTAGTTTTTAACAACTTGTGACTCTCAAGTTCAACACGTGCAAAGAATTAACACCCAGCGTTGATGAGCCTGGCAACACTAAGGACCACGGTGACAAACTTCAACTCGTCGATGAAAATTCTAGGAACTAGGAAAGACCATGGTAAGAACTTTCGAATGACAGCAATTAGCAGACTTTGGGCAAAAAGAAACAAAGAAGAAGCCTTAAGCTTTTTTGTGCGAGAAGCATGTTAAAAAAAAAATAAAACAGGATTCTATTTGGACGGAATTTGGACGAACTCCGAGACTACCTAAAAGAGAGCCACCAAAAATGGGAATGTCTTGAAATGAAATAGAAATGTAGGCGCTTGACTGAATGACTTTCATATTCATTGCAGGCAGCTAATTTCAGCTATATGGCAAGAGGATCAGCTGTTTCCTTGATTTCGATATAATTATCTGAAGGCTCAAAAACAATGTCTGCTGGAAAAAAATACTTACTTGATGAAACTTTCAGGAATTGTTTGGGACCCTATTCTAAGCACGAGTTTTCGAATTAGTTGGAAGGAGGGAATATAAGTTTGTGCAGGATATCTTTTTTTCTATCAAATTTAGAATATAATTCACAGCCTGTTCACGCAGCATTTGAGTTAGGAGACAATGTATTAAATAATGTGTTTAAAATTCATTTATTTTTATAAGGAGGGTGACATTTCCAAGTCCTTTATACCAAAATTTGCTTATGCATATTTTTACCTCGGTTTTATACTTTTTAAGCATATGGTATGTCCTGTCTGTCCTTCATTTGTTTATAAAATTTACCTTAGAACTCGGCACTATAAGAGCTAGAGAAACTAAAATTTACCATTGGCTGATGTCTCATTAGTTTCCGATTTAAGAGAGACTTTCAAGTTTGTTGAATAGCAGTGATCCATATCTTTCCTCAGAGTATTCCCCTTTATAGAGTTTCGCGGCTTTTATAGCTACCACCGTTGAGATATTTCAATCTGAAACTTAAAAACAGATTGATTTGCGTGATTAGGTCAGAAGTTACATGCATCTGTGTGTCAAAAAAATAAAACTTTAAAATCGGACAAATACAACAAAAGTTATAGTTTAAAATCACCCAGTATAAATTTCACCACCCCTGTCACCTTTGAACTGCGTCAATTCTTTGACATTTGACAAGTAGAAACTATGCCAGTACTAAAAATGGAACGAGAATCACTTCAATTTTGCTTGAAATGATTAAAACACTGAAAATGGTGAAATCTAATGAAGTCAAAGTTCGCAAATCAAAAATTTTAGGTCAACTGAACCCTTGTCGGACCCCAACACAGCAATCGGTTTACACGTGTTTTCTCCGACAACTTAGTGATGTCAAGAATATAACCCGTGAAACGTCCCTCAAGAACAACTTAAAATATTACTTTGAGCGTAAATTTCGATTTTTATCAAAATCAGGTTAGTCCACTCCTCGTCGTTCTTGATTGGGCATTCCAAAAATCGTTATTGCACCATTAAGCAAAAAAACTTCCAATTGGAAAGTTCTTAGAAGGAATAAGAACTCAATAAAACTTTTCATTCGAAAAAAACGTCGTGTCTTTACTGATTGGGTCATTCATGAACACGCCTCGACTGTATTACATTTTTCGATCAAATTTAGATTGATAATTCACAGCCTGTTCAAGCAGTATTTGAGTTAGAAGACAATGTATTAAATAATGTGTTTAGGAATTCAAGAGTTATTTTTTATAAGCTTATCCATGCTAGGTGTGACTGTTTGTAACTTTGTTATGGTCCGGCGGGGTCATTTTGTTTTATTCTTGTTTTTATACTGTAATTAGAGCTATGGGATGATTAATATTCTTTAGGTTGGCATTCGTATTGTTCTGGAAAACGTTTACTTTCAAGAAATAAGCATAGATGCCACACAAGCAACGAAACTGTTAATTGGCTCTGTCTTATTGGAAAAGTTTACGATATTAAGAGGTGATCAGAGTCTTTTGGTTTATACACCTTAGCGAGTAATTCCTTTGGGGCCACGTGAAAGATAAGGTCTGCGCCAATAGCCCAGCGTAAATTAAGGACCTCAAAGATAGAATTCGTGAGGCTATCGAGGACATAGGGTAGCCACGTTGCGATTTGGTTATGCAAAATTTCATGAAAAGGATATGGTCCTGTAGGCGTGGTCGTGGAGGCCATTTGGCTGATGTTGTTTTTTATTATTAACGGCATGCCTTCCTCTTTATTTTGAAATAAACTTCCGATCATTTATCGCAAAAAATTGAATTTTTCTTTGAATACCAAAATAACACCTCTTATTGAAAAACCCTATATAAAGATTAAATGAAATTTTAGACCTTACAAAAAATTTGTTTTATAATCGTATATTCGATGATTATATACATATGTATACTATTTCAGCAATATGGCTTAAAAAATTTATATTAAAATAAACACTTAAAAAAGTAATTGTTTTTGGCTTAAAGAGATCATACTTTTAATTAACAAAATGTTTATTTGTTAGCAAGTTTTCAAGCAAAAAGAATAGGGTTGTCAAACTGATAAAAACTCACCACCAAGTCATGAAAAGTGCAAGTTTAATTTAACAAATAAACTCTGTAGTACAGAGAAAACTAAAAATTCGTGAGCGATCAAAAAACTTTCATACTTCAAAGCGTTGCCTTTAAATAGACACAGCTCCTTCTACTTTTGCTGCTGCTTCTTCTTCTTCTTGAAGAACCTAACGGAACCGGCTATTCTAATTAAATTTGCCTTCGCACTTTCATTTAAGCAAATTTACAATGTGGCTGTGGATTGGAGGCACAAAGTGCATGAAAGTTGAAGGCAACATTAATTGCGAATCCGCAGTGTCCACACGTTGGTGAATGAGGCGTAAGAGCAAGTGAGACTGCAGTTGAGAGAGTGAGCAGGCACCATTATGTGGCACGATGTCAACTTGTAGTTGTCGTCAATGTTGTTTTTGTTATTGGTGTTGTTGTTGTTGTTGTTGTTCCGTGTGGCAGTGCATCCTTGACCCGTTTCTGTGCCGCATCGCCGCAATATTAAAATGGCTTTTTCTTACTTCATTTCATTTCATTTTATGAGCAATTTAAGCCAATTGTGCGCCTGCAACTGAGTGTCCTTGCAGCACGGCCTGGTCTCGGATCAGCCAGGCAGGCAGGCCCTAGTAGTACCATTATACATAAATTCATTTTGCAAAACAGTTTCAGCTTTGTACGCTTAAAGCAAGTACACAACATAGCAAAAAATAACAAAAAATAAAAACTTGTGCAAGTTTTCTAAAGATTTTACTTTCGACTTGAGCGAAAATTTATAAAGTCAGCAAAAGCAGCAACACCTTTACTTGACTATGCAAGGGCGTTCTCTGGCAAGCTGGAAGGGGAGTCTTGTCCGCTTTTAAAATTCTTCGTACATATTTCAAACAGTTTTATTTTTTTATATTTTCGACTATTCTTATGCTATCGATGTTATCGATTAAACTTTACTTATAAGCAAGGTAATTTTAAAAACTAAAACAAATAAATATTTATTAGGCGCTATGTGCGATTTTAATTATTGGGATAGTTTAGTTGTAATTTTGATCATTTTAGAGCTTTAGCATTTGATTTAGCAACAAAAACAGCCTGCAGTTAGAATATAAATAGTCTTCATGACATTAAAATAATGTAGTCATGAAATTATTCATATTTTGTGTGAAATATGTAACCTGAGCTACCTAAACACGGTTAGGGTACTTTTTCCAAAAATAATTTCTGTAGGATTTTAATAACCTATTCCTTAAGGTAAGGGGTATATTAAGTTTGTACATATCTATATAAGATAGAGAAGAAGACTTCCCAAAGTTATTTTCAATGTGGTCAGGAACATATAAGTCCGTCTGTCTGTCCGTCTGTATGAACGCCTGGATATAGGAGACTATAAGAGTTAAGATATTTAATCTTATTAGTTTATTTTTTTTCTACTGCCACGCTAAAGGCACTATTTTTTGTATAAATTCAAAGCTAAAGCGAAAAACAAAAAATCTTTCGATTGATACTTAGGATCATTAGAATCGGCCGATAAGTATCGGTTTCACAATATTCTGCCTTAGAGGCTAAAGTCTCAGGCTGATCTCAGTGGGAAGAGCATAACGCTTAACATTGCAACGTCTGGAGACCCAGGTTCGATTCCCAGTCGAGGAAATATATATTTCCTGCATCTTAAGGTACACAGGGTGTTTAGAGTTGTGCATGCTGAAAATGTTACATATAGAATGAAACATCGGAGACGTCTCAAAGGGGGGTTGACTTAGGAAGTCGATGTAGACAAATATATCCCTCTGTCCTAATTTTGTATTGGGAATTTTTTAGAGCTCCCAGGCAGTATACCAAATTTGCTTCAAATCGTTTAACTATATCAAAGGTATAGCACTTAAAAGAACGATCGTTCTAATAACCCTTTCAGGGCACAATTAGTTTGTTTATCGTGATCAAATTTGGCAATCAAAAGTTTTTAGGATACTTGAGCAATATACCGAATTTGATTGCAATGTTATGCAATCTTTAAAAAATACAAATTAAAATTTGTAAAGGGTCATCAAACTTGAGGGTTTTTTTTTAAATGAAAAAAAACGCAAAAAATTTCAAATGAATCGGAAAATCTTTATTTTCAATTTCTTGCCAATCCCTTTTAAAAGATAATCCCCTTCAAGTGCTGGAAGCAACTGCGCCACAGCTCGTCCATGCGGAGGTTCCAATTTTCGATGACGAAAACACGGCTAATGCTTCAATCGTAGTTGGCTTATCCACAAGCACTTTAGACTTCACGTAGCCTCAAAGGAAAAAGTCTTCCGGTGTCATATCTCACGATCTCTGTGGCCAATTTACCGGTCTGGAGCGTGAAATTAATTGTTCACCGAACTTTCTTTAAATAACGCGAATTTTCGTAAGATAATTGTACGATTTATCAGCGTTGTTCGGGTGCAAGTCTTTCCATGATGAAATGGCAATGAAAAAACACATGGCAACTCACGCGTGATTTATTAAAAAAAAACCATATTGAAAAAAAACCTCAAGATTAATGACCCTTTACATCAAAAATAATGAAGAAAAAAATTGTATTTTTTATTGGCAACGCTAAGGAATACAGACATATTTTAGCGAAATGGATTATGTGGTAGAGAAATATGTGCATATTTTGTGACAAAGTCAACATTTAGTTGGTGATTTGGCTCACATGAGCCTACATACCGAAATTAATGGCTCTTACTTGTTTTTTATGAAAAAAATTGAAATTTAATAGCTTCTGGGAACCTGAAATATGTTTTTAATATTATTTAAAGATTTTATTCGGTAATAAAGCATATTAAGTATACTTATTAACAATATTAATAACCATGACAAGATTCGGCCGTATGACTTTTTTAATAAAATTCCTCTAGACGTGGTTTTCCTACCGTACACGATCAGGTACTAACTAATAACTATTTTGGTAGTTTATTGCCACTCAATGTTCAATGGTCGGAGAGACAGACAGAAAAAGAATACCATCCAAGGAACGCAACCATATGGAGTTTGCAAAATGAACTTTTCAAGGTATACTATTTTTATATAAGACACAGAGCATAAATTTAAAATTTGGTATTAAAAAAAAAAAAACATTTTTTTTGGCACCCGCGAACGATGCTTTGAAAACCTTTGTTCAGAGCTCTTAAAAACATGGCTGAGACTTACGACAGCTGAATAAAGTCAGTATAATCATAAATTAAGTTTTCAAAATAACCTCAATATTAATACAGTTTTGAGAGATAAGCAGAGTTTGCAGAGCATACAATGAAAAAGTACACCAAAAATCAAAGAAAAAATTAATTATAAAATATTTTTTATCTTTTTAAGCTACTATCATAAAATAAAGATATGTAATAAGCTTTAATCCTATTTTTGAATGTCATACAAGATGCTTATAAATAAATAAAGATATTGAAAAAAAAATTGTTTATATGATTTAGTCGATCCCCTTGGGCAAGACTTGGCACGCTCTTGATTTCAAATTTATATAATTCCCACATACATGCACACATACAACACACATACACTAACACTTAATTAAATGTTCAAGTTAATGCCAGACGCACACACACTCACAATACATTCAAACAATATGTAAAGTTCAAAGTGCAACTTCGTGGCATATGCAAATTTTTAATTAAATTTAACATGCGCGTTGCCGCACGCACAATCACACTTATACACACACAACTACTAACACTAACAGTATGTAACCTCGAAACCTTATTCGCACATAACCGCAAATTTAATGTAGCCTACAGTTGGGCGCTTCCGCCAAGGCAGCCATTTTTATTTATGACTTTAATAACGTGACTATGCCTACGCGTATTGATGTGTGTGTGTGTGTGTGTGTGTGTGAGGTGTAAAACTTGGTAGGGCCGCCAAAAGTTATTAAAAAGCGCCAAGTTTGTGCCAGCGGAAGCAGCCAAGCAGACAGCTGGATCGCGACAGGTGGTTGATTTGCTTTGCGTAAGATAATCCTTAACTCGTAAATGGTGCATGAAGTGCCAAGCTGCAGTATATCGTCTGATTTAGTTGTAAATTATAATGCTGAGCAAGATGAGGGTATAGTATTACAACCACAAAAGTAACCCTGCCGATAACATAGTTCGGTTTGGTTGGAATATAGAGATAGGTAACCAGCCTGAAAGAATAGGGTCGTAAGCCGGCACCTATCCTTGATCATAAAAGACTCATATGGTCAGAGAGCTAAACAACCTCAGAGATGAACTCTGTTTCGGCACTAATAATGGAAAGCAAGGACTTGTCTGAGGTTTTTGTCTTTTACCGGGCAAATTCAGAAAAAATACTGGCCAGGCACAACAATAAACGTGGAGAGCTGCTGTGCTTTTTTAAGAGGCTGCCCGATTTTCTTTCTTTCAACCGTCTTAAACTGAATTGAATTATCAAATTTTTAGAATAAAGTCGCGACATCCTTGTACAGAGCTGAAACATGGTGGATTTTTTTACACGTCTGGTCGCGCCTTTCTTTATCGCCATAAAAGGCCACATTGCGTATACGTAATTTTATTTGAAAGTCTAATAATTTTTAATTGCACGCTAGAAATTTGGAAAAGAAATTTAATTTTATATTCAAAAATAACTAAAGTATAGTCTTACAATATTTATTTGTATTATTATTTTATGCTGGCAAGTTTACAACGATCAGAAAATCCTTAAGCCCAGTATGCTGAGTTTTTTACACAATCCAGTATGAAATGGTTTCTGGACTCCTTTTTTTGGTCGACGCTAGGGTTTCGTCACTGCACTCAAATTTTTCCTAAATTTAATAAATAAATGAAACTTAGGTAAAATTTAACCAAAAATTAAAAGTTGATGAACTCCCTTTTAAGAATAATTTGCTGCTACTTAAGAAGTGTATTTACTGACAAGCCTGAAGAATAAAAATGGCTTCAGTGGAGATTTTACGATTTAACCTTGGAACAAAGAATTAACTTATCCCTTCTAATTTGCTTATTTGCTCATTATATTTAAGAGCTTCAGTTCTACTTATTTAACCCTTTAAAGTCATTTACTGAGATAAAGTATACGCGCTGTGCAAAGGAAAAGGGAATTACATAAATCCAATTGATTAAACTCCCAAATAATTCCCAGCTCGTAGCAAACATTTCTGGGCAAAAATTTTGTTTCAAAAGTTTGTATTATCGATTGCAATATGATTCATTATACTTGCGATTCATTTATATGATGAGTTATACTTGATGAGTTGAACACATAAAATGTAATTCTGATATAGAATTCAAAATTGGTCTGATCTTTTTTGACTTCCAACATGGTTGACTAACCAAATGTCAAATTCTTGCCAAGCTTTTGCAAATGCATTCGTGTGCATAAAGCGCACACACATATTGATATACGAATGTTTATACAATACTTTATATACTTATATATAGTACACGCCTGGTAGTTGCATATTTTAGCTAGATTTTCAATTGCCAAGAAAAAGTTTTTATTTACCAAACAAAACTATGTATAAAATTTTGCACAGCAAAAGTGAAAATTATCAACAGCCAAAAATACTTGTAAAATAAAGTTGAAAATAACAGTGTGAGTGAATCAGACTATCCGAACGAAAGTGATGGCAATATAAAACTTGAATATTTATATAAACATTTTTCTTTAGTTGTTCAGTCTTTTTTTTTTCTATACATTTATGCATTGAAAAATTGTTTATTTACACAAGAAAAGTGCCAGTGATGTAAAAATAACAAAAATAATAACAAACACAAAACAGTGAGTACAAAAAGTTTCGCCTAAGTCATGCAAATACAACTTTGAAGTTGTATTGAAAGAAAACTTCTTTTCAGGCTTTTCTTGTTTTTTGTTTTTTTTGTTGTTGTTTGTTGCTTTTTTTTGTTTACATAATTTTTTTTGAGTTCTTCTCGTAGCAAAGTTGAGTGCATTATGCGCTTTGTCGTTGCAAGTTTATTAAAAATTACTTCTATGCATTTGAAACTTAAGTTTCTTGAAACAAATCAAAACAAAAAAAAACTATTCAAAATACACTTACAATTTGATTTGAAACAGGGGTCTATTGGGACACTCTAAAGGAAATCGGCTACATCTAGCCAATTTTTTATAAGTTGACAATATGTGTAAACAAAAAACTAAGTCGTCCATAAACAGAGTACGAAGCATCCGGTTTAATATGTGCATCTTTTCATTTTAGGATAGATGCTTCAAGGAACCCCAAAAAATGTATTCGAAGGAATGTGAAGATTATAACCCAAACAAACATGCTTTCAAAATGTAATATATGTTTTCCTTTTTTTGGCAGAAACGTGAATTTTTATGTCGCAGTTTTAAATTTCTTCACATCGCTCTAAATTCGCATAGTGATAGTTTCGATCTTGAATTTGTCGCTCAAATGGATGGATTCAATTTTTTATTTTTTTTTTAAATATTCACAGCTCATTATACCAAATAAGAGGGAGGATACATTACACATCACAAAATGTATTGTGTAATAAGATCATGGATTGTACCAATATGCGACCCCATATCTCCACTACCAATTAAAAAATAGATCTAAAAATAAATTTTATTTCTTATATATTTGGACACACCTAATCCGAGCCTGCATTCAGAAATGGTTAAATTTTGTTGTGTGGTTATTTATTTGAGGTAGTATTATATTTTTGACCTATTATTAAAAAAAAAAAAAATTGCACCTTACTAAAAAGTTGTACATAACAATGAGCAATGATACCACAATTTAAGCATTCAGATCAAAATACTCTTAGACAGATCAAAATACTTCAGTCCTCAAAGCACTAAAGAGCTACACATTTACTTCTAAACTCCTTACAGAGTGTAACAACCAACTGGCCACCCACAACCAAGTTTTCTTGGTTGCACGGACACGAAGGACACAAAGGCAATGATAAGGCGGACCTTTACGCCAAAAAGGGGGCGGAAAAGCCATTTATAGACCCTACTCCCTTTTACGGCTTCAACAAAAACAGTATTAAACATGAGTCCAAAAAATGGACTAAGCAAAAAATCACGGAATACTGGATTGGCTTTGACGGCCTCAATCATTCCAAAAAATTCCTGAACTTCAACGCCAAAAGAGCGAACACTACTCTCACTCTAAACAGGAAAAGTCTGAAGACACTCTCTGGAGCACTAACAGGTCACTTCGCCTGCAAAAAACACCTACACAGAATAGGTATATCAGATTCGAACACATGCAGATTTTGCTGTGATGAGGAAGAATCTATGGAACACCTGATCACAAACTGTGAGGCACTAGGCCACAGGAGACACAAAATTTTTGGTGCATACCTACTAGAAGATGAAGACCTACAAAAGCTCCATGTGAAAGAGCTGGTCAGTTTCCTCGACATACTAAACCTCTAAATATAATGGGGTGCACAATAGATCAACCTGGTTGCAGTGCATACAAGCCTTTGCCTAACCCACAAACAATTACGAAAAGTTGTACATGATAAATAATCAGAGTCCAAACTTAAAAAAATATTTTTTGTCAAGAATTGTTCTCATACGATGTTTTTATATGTTTGTGTAGTAGGTGATCCAATTCCGAGGTCAAAAAAAGACAGCACGTCGGTTCTCTGAGATAAACTCCAAAACAACTCGTCTTGTGGGAATTTGTGAGGTTATGTCGAGACTCCGACGTGCGCCTTTCTTAAAAGTCAATAATATAAGAAAATATATAAAAAAAAAAATGTAATACAGTCGAGGCGGTGCCCGACAGTGTAATACCCTGTACCTTTTTTTCTCAAAAAAAGATTTATTCCTGCATATTCTTACTAAGAATTTCTAATTGGAACATTTTTTTGTTGGTGCAAAACTATATTGATACCTATAAGTTCCGCAAATTTTAACCGATTTTGATGAAAATCGAAATTTACGTCAAAGGAGTTATTTAAAGTATATGGGGTAAGTTTCAAAGGGATATGTTAAAGGGTGTGGGAGAAAACACGGTAAATCGATTGCGGGGGGGGGGGGCTGCATTGATAAAATTTGGATGTGGATTTGTTTATTAGAGACACATGAATCAGCTTACCAAAATTGGTGGTTCTAGGTCATTTGTTACTATTATTACGTAGAGTCAAATATTGACGCAGTTTATAGGCAAGGGGAGGTGAAATTTTTACATTTTAGGCTATAACTTTAGTTGTAATGGTCCGATTTTATTTATTTTTGACACACAGATGCATGTAACCACAACGTATCGCTCTGTTAAGTTTCAGACTAAAATACTAAACGGTGTAGTCAAAAACCGCGAAACTCTGCTACGGGGAAACGGGGAAAGATATGGACATGATTCAACAAACTTGATCTTCTCAGGAAATATGCGCATCAGCTGGTAAAGTTTCGTATCTCTAGCTCTTATAGTCTCCGAGATCTAGGTGTTCATACAGACGGACAGACGGCCAGACGGACAGACGGACATGGCTCAATCGCTACCCGAGGTTATGATAAGCATTTTGGTATAAAGGACTTGGGGTCTGCCACGCCTCCTTCTTGCCGTTACATACATTGCACAAATCTAGTATACCCTTTGTACCTATAGGTACAGGGTATAAAAATACCACAACAAAATTTGGCCCCGGAAGGTCAAATCTTCTTTGGCTTCTCATTTAACACTATTTAACGGAATTGAAATCATCTCTTTCCCTGAAAATTGCTTTAAAATTTTTGCAGAGTGTAAGTAGCTTATCGAAAGTTAAAATCATTTTGATTCGCTGTACAAACATACAAAATTTCATACAACGACACCACACACGAAGCAATCTGTTGTACAACCTGTTTGATTAACAGCGAAGTTGGATAACCAGGGACTTGAGTTTTAACCAAATGATCAACATAGACTCTATATCGGTCATAATAACTAGAAACACAAAATTTTAAAAAGGCGTGCATTACCCGTGAACTTTGCAACGTATGTATTTTCAAACCATAAAAGCCTTACATTTCTATGATATTCGTTACGACAGCTATAACTATAATGTAAGGTACATACAAACCTAACACCTTCTACTCAAGCTGAAAAAATTTGTATGGCAAAGACAATAAGGCAAAATAAATTAAAATTTAAAGCAGCTAACAAGAATTCTAGAGAATGGTGAAACTTACCTTCTCCTGCACTTAATGTATTCACATCACAATTACTTTTTTCTATAGGTTCTCATTCCAACATATGTAGCATGATATATAATTAATTTAATTCAATTTTTTGCATGCTGATTTATTGATTTGTAACGCATATTAGTAGCTAATGTGCCTTTGGCATTGTGATAAACGACAACGACTCAACCCATAATTCCCTCATTTTTTAGCATTCCAACAAACACTCAATTCAAAATATTGTATTTTTCGCTTGGATAAATTCTTGCACACACTTTTCCGCTCTACTCAGACCAACCGCCTCTCAGAAGAATTATTACAGCACTGATCTGCGGTGAGAGCAAAACAATTAAAGCAGCAACAAAGAAACAAAAACAAGAAAGCTTTAAATTCTGAGAGAGGCTAAAAAAAACGTAAATAAAACACAAAACAAAAATGGCAAAAATTTGAGCTTGGCTTATTATTCTTTTTATATCCAGTACTCAAAGGTTCTCCTCCCTATTCATTCGAGGACATAAAAACATTACCGGTAAGCTAATAGCTGATAAAGTGCCTAGAAACGGACAATAGGGCTTGGCGGATCTACAGATGGGGTTTTCGGGTCCGGACTCCTCAAAAATAGGAAAAATGGGTTAACAGTTTTTTTCGAACTTGCGGTACACTGCAGGCTCAGAAAGCACCCAAGCAAGATAGATAGATCATAGATTGAAACACACGCAGTTTTCGAGAGACTGGGAAGGTATCTACCCTAAACATACTTATAGGATATAGCGCTCTTGCCACAAGAAGTGCAACCCTATTGGGCGCTCATAGAATCTGGAAGCACGATGTCACCAGACTAGATTCGTTCCAGCATATGTCTAGGATTGGACTAGCCTTCGAGCTCTAGGGCTTGTAGGCAGCGAATGAGACCCTAAACGTCGCAGTTTTCGCTCCACAATTATAATTGAATCTACTTCGCAATCAACGCTAGTATAAGGTGGGCCATCTGTTGGTTTGGTTGTTAAACACTCATAATGCGGAATATAACCGTCGACATATGTCAAGTCCAAAACTACTCAATTTCAGTCATGGATTGTTTACAACAACGCGTAAAAGTGGTACAGGCGTACTATGTAAATGGTTATTCTGTGAAAAAAAATATAGATGAGGCCAGTGTGGACGAGTCACTGGGAACATCAACGCCTTGCTATAACCCCTTTTTTGCATGCGGATCTGCAATTACACGCTAACAAGATTCAAATGACGGAACAATTGAAGCCCACGGACCATTATGTATGGGAGAACAGCCAGATGAGTTTTTGTCAAAACGAAAGTCATTTCAAATTACGATGTTCGCACACGGGCCTGTGAGCCATTCGCGGCGGCCATTTGGGCATTTGGTATATACATTTGGGCATTTGGTATATACATTTGCCCAATTTTTTTATTGAAAAATATACGGTAAATATTAAGTGTAATTAACAAACAAACCAACAGATGGCCCACCCTATACCTGTTGCATATTTTCCGAGCTGGGTTGCCTGCGACTATTATCTTTTTCCATATTTTAATAATTGGTGCTGTAAAAAAGATTTCCTTTAAATGAAATGATTTGCTGAAAAGGTAATATGGCCAACTGTAAATCGAATATATTTTTCAAGAAACTTGACGAATTATGCCGTTTAGAAGGAATGGAAATACTCGTTTAAAAAAAAAATAATAATTTTTTGTTCGATTAAAAACTTGTGCCGGCTGTCAGCCTGAATTTGCATTAAACCAGCAGATGGCCCACCCTATATTTTCATTGAATACGCCTAAAATCAACAAGGTATCAATACAATTTTTGGCGAAAACAAGATATGTATAGGAAAATTGTTTGCAGGGTATCTCACCGTTGGTGATCGCCCCGGCTGTTTAAGAGGTTCAATGTCATGTAAGTGGAGGCAATAAAAGAACTAGAACATATGAGGCTACTTTATTGTAGTTCTGATAATTTTGGCTTCAAAGCTGGTTTTCGCTTACTCTTACTTTTAGGTGTTACAAAAATTTTAGCACAAACCTAATATACCCTTTTTCCTAAAGTACAGGGTATAAAAAGTTATGGAGCAGCAGTTGAAAGTCACTTTATTAAAGTCGCCACAATGTTAAGCGCTTTAAAATTGTTTTTCTCGTTTAAATCGAATAAGAATTGAAGCTGCTGTTAAAGGCTTTATTTTTTTATGTTTTTTTTTTTTGGAAGTGTTTATGAAATATGCTAAAATTGAAATCCGTTCCAAATGCGCATCACTTTCAATTTACACTTTACGGCTCAATGCATCAAAGCTGCTTTAGTTTGATTTTTCCGCTTTATCCGCTTTGTTTTCTTTTACGTTTTTTAACCCGGAAAACGGCAAAAATGGAAAAAGGAGCGCACAGTTTATATAAACAAACAGCGTCAAAAAGCAACAAATGCGTTTAATCAAACATGCAGCAATAATACACATAGCATCAAAGCAGGCTGTTGAGGGGTGTGTGGTTGGGGGTTGCGGAGGGAGGCCTATGGCAGCGCCAACAAGTACACCGTAATAAATAAAGGGGGCGCAATACAAAAATGGGCATAAAATACAGGAAAAAATCAAAAAGCAACAACTTCAGCTAGTGCAAATATTTGTCAACTGTAATGAACATTTCATATTTTCTTCTCTCGCTCTCTTTTCTTTTCAGTTTGTTCGTTTTCTTTTTTTTTTTTTAACATTTTTCACCCCATTTTCTATTCACATGCAAAATGGTGTCTGTCCGACGAGGGGTGCAGGGTATTTTGGGGGCATAAGCTGTTTGACAGACTACTGTTAGCTCTTGGAGCCATAAATAGAAATGTAACACACAACACATGTTGTTGCCCCAAAGGCATGAGTGTGCGTGTGTGCGGTGTTGCAGAGTGTGTCAATGGAATTGTCAACAAAATACTTGCACATCAAGCACACACACACACACACCTGCAGCCATGTTATCATTTAACAACACACAAATCGGTGCAAAATTCATGTCTAGATTCTAATTTATTTTCAATTTAAAAAGGTAAATGTTGCACTCACACAAACCCAGACAAGCAATTGCCCTGAAGCAAACTATTTGTACGCAAAAAATTCTGTTGCAGCAGCGAGGAAAAAATTCTGAAAAAAAGCTAAAGCAATAGAATTATGAATTTTTGCTCACCTTAGAAATATGTAAGCTGAAAAAATGTTTTGAATATTATTTTGCAGCAACTATGCAGCACGGTGTAACAAAATGTTATTCTTGCTATTTTTAATAAAAGCATTTTATTTTTTTTCGCACATATTTCCAAGCTGCGCGAAAAAAGTAGAAGTTTAGTGCATCTTCTGGGTTCTCAGCCACCAGGGCATTGTTGCAAATCAAATAGCTGACAGACTCGCAAAGGAAGGTGCCGTCAACCGTCACTTGAGTATCTGAAGATTCCTCTTAGGGCGATTAACCACAGATCAGAAGAAGACACTGCAGGCAGATCTGATAGAAGGTGGTACACCACCATGTGCAAGAAAATAAACAACAAATTAGCCCAGTATATTCTAGAACTCCCAAGTAGGGATTGCTGACTTGTAGTGGGCGTACTCACTGGTCATTACCTGACAGCAACTCACGCTAGGAAGCTAGGCATTACCAACAACGACGAATGCAGGAAATGTAGGCAGGCAGATGTCAAAGAGACTCTGGAGCTACTCATTTGCAGCTGGCCCGCCCTCTGTACATCGTGACTCAAATATCTAGGAAAACCCTGACTTACCTCACTGGACAAAAGCTTCTGGCGTTTGCCAAGCACACGCGCATACTTGACGACTAACGTGCATTGTACACCAGCTGCATCTTCCGCTAACACTTAAGACTATTTAGTCTATGTGCGACTCCCCCAGGGGTCAAGCGGTACAACCTAAGCTAACCTTACAAAAGATACTCCAATTAGGTTACAACTTTTTTCGAGGTTTTTGGCAACCCTGTAAATTAGAAAAACCCTGCCATTTGCAAATTGACGTGAACTAGTTGCTGGCGCTCGATTGATATAAAAGAACTAGTATGGGAGAGAAACGTCAAGGTGCATGTAATCAATTTCAAAACGGATTGCGTGACGTCACTGCATGTGTATTTTCAAATATGATGCTAATACATTTTTTTTGCAAAATTCCAATAATTTTTTGCTCAAGAATGCTGCAAAAATTCTTAGTTTGCTGTTGAGCATAAAAATATAATAAAATAGTTAAAAGCAATAAAAAATAAAAAGGACATTTTATTAAGTCTACCAATATATGCGGGTTCATATTGAGTTATCGATATCTGCATATTTAGTCTATCTGAATGTTTTTTTTCTTTCTTGAATGTGTTTTTAGATGCTCTTTTTTTATTTAAAGACCCATACGCAGCATAAAAAAAAAAATTGTATTTAAAATGTTTTTCTTTAATGTTTTTTTAGATGCTCTTTTTTTATTTAAAAGTCAAAATTAATTCTAAGAAATTTTGAAGGTCAGAGAAAATTTTTCGGTAACTGAATATTTAGATAGACTTTTTGCATTCTAGCCACAAGCCATTTTTGTTTAAAGGCCTATACGCAGTTCGAAATATTTCACGCGGAATGACAAAACTTCATATAAAAAAAAAAATCTCAAATGGAATATCCCAAATGGGTTATTTTTTTATATGGAATATCCCAAATAGATACATATTTCCAAAAATTTCAATCTATTTCATGTCCCAAGATATTCAAGCTCAGAAAAAACTGTGTTTTCCAATAGTTCTTTTTTAGTGCTTATAAAAATTTTAAATTTTTAAAAATTAAGGTTGCCTTCTTATTGAGGAAAAATATTAGAGTGAGTATCTCAAAGAAACAATAAGAAAGGAAATTTCCAAAAAGCTTGGCCATAGAATGTCAAATCTTTTTAGGTTTTTACCTAAACCGTTCTGGCACTATTACTCATAGTTGAGAGCATTGAGAGCATAGAGAGAAAATATTTTAAAAACTATTTTTATAGTCTTACATTTTATCAGTTATTTGTAGTAAATTTTAAAAGAGCTATGAGTTTAGAATAAATGAAGTTTTTACAACCTTACATTAGGTGACTCCAAGAACTCTTACGATTTCTTAATTAGCATAAACTTAAATTTTGTCTGATTGTACGAGTTATGTCAACTAGCTGATTGCATTCGTTGCGTGGCCCCGTCAGATATGCAACAAAAGTCAAACCGACCACAGGAACCACGATGACACGAACAGACAAACACACACACAACAAGCCAACAACACGGCAACAAACAAACAAGAAGTAGAAGACCAAAGTACATGCGGCCTTCTTATCAAGGCAATAACAGCTGCAGAGCAAACCACATCAGCGACAAGTTGCAACATGGCGCATAGTGTTGCCACATTGCAACTGCAACAACGATATTATAATGTGAGGAAAACTTTGCGTTTTTGTATAAAATATATGAAATAAAGCAAACACACAAAGACTTTAAATGCAACTGCGGAAAAACGTTGCCTCAATTATGGTTTGCTGTACCAACAACAACAGCAAAAACAACAAGGACAAAAATGACAGCGACACTTGACATATGATGGCAGCAGCAACGGTAATAATGACACCAACGACAGCAACAAGAAGAAGCAGCAGAAGATGAAAAAGAGCTGCCAGCAGATGAAAAAGCTTGAAGTAGAAAACGAAGACGATGCAAGAGGCGAAGAAGTCGACTGTAAACTGAGAAGAGCATAGTGGCAACTGCAATGGAGACAGTCACTCACTCAACGCAGTGCAGTTGCTGCGCAGTTGACGTTGTAGTTTTCATTTAACGCGTTTCGCATGCAAATGTTTGAAATAAAAGATAAAAAAATCTTACAAAAAACAAAAAAAAAAAAAACGGAAAGCAAGGCAAAGGCAATTGAGACAGACTGAGCCAGACAGAGATGAAAGGTTGCATGTTTGTAAGGTAACAGCAATAAGTAGTTGAAAGTCAAGACATAAAATTGGAGCAACGGATTTTTTTTTATGTCTGTCTAGCTGTACAGAAAGTCAAGTTTTTTTTTTTTTTTTAATAATCATGCTTAAAACCATTTGCTAAAATACCATTTGCTTTATTTCGAATACGATACTGATTTGTCTATTAAGCAATGCTGTTTATCATACTTTTAACAATAATGCTATTTTTGACGCCTGCTGAGAATATTTTGCCATAAAGTAGCCATATTGTTAAATCAAAATCGGTGTCGAAATCAAAAAAACTTAAAAAATTTGAGACAAAAATTATTAAATCATAAGACAGACAAGATAAAGGTGGAACTGCAAGCAAGAGCCACCCGAGCAGGCTGACGAAGCTGCCACGATGGTAGCAGAGTTAGTCAACGTTAGACCATAGGGAGGAAGCTGTTAGCGAAAGATTATATATATATATAACCGTTTGATGTTACACTAATACATGATAATAAACATATCTAAAAACATACACAACTACCGGGTTATTACAATAGGTTCAAATATAAATCTGTTAGTTGTTCAAAAGGTATGTGAATTAGAGATTTTTCAAACTTAGAGGACATCTCAAAGTGCACACAATTTTAATTAGTATAGCATGTATATTCATGGGCAACTCCATTTTGGCGTGATGTTACGTTTGTACAACATAATGCGACAAAAAAATTGAAAGCAACATTTTAGAAAAGCTTTTATTATACTACTGTATTTAATATTGTGGGAGAGGCAATTTGCCGCCGCCACAACAGTGTTCCTATTTTTCCAATGGGGCAATAGGTAAACTGCTTGGACTGCTTGGTGAGAGTAGCGGTAAAAGCGCGCCTACTCTCACAAACACTAGTTAAGTTATAGCGGCCCTTAAGCTTGGCGCGCTAATTATTGTGTAGTATTAGTGCGTAGGTTAATGGTGTTAGTGCATAGGTGTAAGTGTAGAGTAGGTGATACGGGTTAGTGTTAGGTACGCGGACTCTTTCTTTTCTATTGGGATAAATAAGTAGATAAGCAGAGTGCCGTTTAGGATTAACTAGTATTTTAGGATTTGGCGCCGATCGAGGCCAATATAAAGCGGATCGGCAGCCAAATAAAAGAAGTCTTAGTGAGTTAGTGCAACGAGAAGGGCCTCGGTCAGTGAGTGAAATAAAAAAGAATTAGAGTCAGTGACAAATTTAAAGGCTTTACGCGTTATATAAAATATAGAACTATCGGAAATGACGAATATAAGGATATATTTAAATAGTAGCGCACAGGGTGCGTTCGCGCCGGAGTTTATAAGTTTTTCTACCTGGATGAATATCTGAGTGAGCGTATCGACTCGAAGAGGCATAATATATATTAAATAATTTAATCTCTGCAATTGCAAATTAAGTTTAACTTTTTTTTCCCAAAATATTGTTTTGCTAAAAATATTATTAAGTGTATTTTGATAAATAGACCGCAAAAAGGCGGATTATAAAATAATAATATTTTCAAAACTTAAAGCAACTTTGTGTTTTGTTTAAAATATCGAAAGTCTTAGCGTAGTATAAATTCGTTGTTACATTTACGCTGGGCATAGCTGAGCTATCCCAGCTGTTGTTCTAGAAAAAACCAGAGGTCGTTACAATATAAAAAAATGATGACCATCGTTCTTATCGATAACAAGATAAGCACAAAAGCATGGCGTTACGTTACAAAAAATAAAATTTGAGTTTTGTCTTGAATTACAAAATCTTAAACGCTGCGAATTGGGAACGTTTGATATAATTCTATTTATTTCTACAACTTATAAAACAAAAAACTTTTCTCGGTTATAGTTTTATTACCACAAAATTTATTTTTTACTAGTATTTACCTTAACCAAAAAATCACTTTTTGCTAGAATGTTAACAAACTTTAATGAATATGTTTTGCTTGTTCTAAAATAGTTATTCTATAGTAACAAAAAAAGATAAAAAGCTGATGCTCTTAAAAATAAGCAAATTAAAAACTTAAGCTTTGTTGGGGCCATGATTTCTTGGCAAACTTACCCAAAAGTTGAGTCGAATGCCAGGTTAAAAGGCCTGCATTGCCACTAATTTTTCCTGACTATTCTACCTACACTACCCCATTATCGGTATCACAATGGGCCTATTCGGCCAAGTTGGGACCTAAGTCCTAGCCCACCCCCACCACCTACCCTACCTCCCCCCTACCCTAACTTTTTTTTCATATTTTTTTCAAACTTACAAAAATTGACGTAAGGAAAGCGTTGACGATAATAACTCCATAAATTTTTGTACTCTAAAACGGCTGTCAAGCAGTTTTAAACCGAACTGCTTTATACGTGGATATCCAGATACTAATGCGTTTTAAGCCAGATTTCTTGCAGGGAACTTACCAAAATTGACGTAAGGCAAAGGCTTGACGATAATTAGTCCATAAATTTTTTTCTCTCAAAGGCGTTAAGCAGTTTTACAACCGAACTGCTTTCTAAGTGAAAATAGCTAGTTTTAAACTGAATTTCGAATACATCCTTCTGAGAGCAAACTCAAATGAAGCAATTTTTTTTTGAAAATAGCAAAATATTTCATACATCCTCAAAATTGATATGAATTTTTTGATAATCTATCACTGAACCTTTTTTCAATAACAAGTAATGCGAATAACTTTTTAAATCGATCTGTTCATTTGAAAATATGTTATCGAGGTAATCGTAAAAATTCACAACGTTAGAAGATTTCGACTATTTATCGAGTTATCGATAACTGCATATTTGCTTGAATCTTTACTTTAATAAAACACTGCTGGCAAAATATTTTTAAACATTATAATTAGTTATTTTAATGCAAGCTAAAACTTTATATTATAAAAAAATATAATATTTAAAAAATAAGTTGGTTTTGTAGAAATTTTTTTTTTTTTTTTTTTATTTAAATTTTATAAAAATGATTCAATATTTTTATAATAATGCACAAGTTTAAATGGCCACAGTGACTGAGTGCATGTACTGTATTGAAAAATCGACTGATGAAAAAAAAATCCGTAGTTCCTCGGGAATTTATATAAAAGGAAATTATTCTTAAATTATTTTTAAATTAAGCTTATACATATGTTGTACTTTTAAAATTTCTAATGAACAAATTTTCCAGCCTTGAAATTTGTATGAGAAAACTTTGTCAACGAAATATATTTCAGGCCCTTAAGCAAAAATATGCAATAATTCAGTTTCAGGTTGAAATTTAAACGTTTTTAGACAAAAAACTGTTTACAAAATTGACAAATCATAAATAAATGCTACCTAGGCATATTTTAAAAAGAACCAGCCATAATATTTAAGAGCTAGCATAAGAACTGCTTGGCAACTTCCACAAACATTTGCCACACTTAGCATTCAAACTTAAATTCACAGAAGGTAAAGTTAAAGTTAAAGTCTGATAAGTGGCTTAATTAATGATACAAAAGGACAACAAGGACAAGCACTACAAGTTTGTTGAAGTATTTTTTTTTACTTGGCAACCAACTGATAACAAGACAATGTCTGAGAGTAACATGTGTAGTGAAGCTGACTTTTACTTGCCGCCAAAAGTTGTAGAGCTGGCCATTTATTACACAACTTTCGACAGCCCCAACAAGGTGAAAGGTAAAAGGTAAAAGAGAGTGAGCTACAAAGTTGGAACAGTAAAAAAAGACCAACAAAAAGACAAGACAAAAAACTTATTAGGACAGTTCTTGTGTCGCGCTCTCTGCTTAAGTGCAGATAAAATTTATAAGCCATTGATTGATAGGCCTAAGCACATCAATAGGTTCTTTAAAAAGCAAAGCAAACTAATGATGCAAGCGAGAGAGCGACCATTTTTGCTAATTGCTAGAAAGAGCCAGCTATACAGCTTTATAAGGTCTGACAGACGCTAAACTTTTTGCGCAAAATGCAAATGCAAAACGCGTTAAACTTTGCACTTTACCCAGACACGGCAGCTTGCCAACTATTTCCGACAACTATTAAGACAGATAGAAGAGCTTCGCATAGATAAGTGATAAAGAGAGTGGGAGAAGGCGATGGCGACAAGTTTCTGAGCTGAGCAAATTTAGATTGATCTGAGCCGCCACCTGCCTTATTAATTTCGCACAACGGCTTCAACTTTGACAAAAGCCAAGTCTGGAGCTATGTCATCTGTCGCATGCCCCATGAAAGTTTAAATGCTGTTGACGGCGGCGCGATGAAAGTTTTCGTCAGCTCAAAACGATTTGCACCTTGTCATGCACACACACACACACACAAGCACACATTTATACATAGACATAGGCATAGAAACAAACACACAAGGGGCTGTTACGAATTTCGAATATATCGGTAGATTTTCAACAAAATGTTTGTTTACTTTACTGGCACCTGAGCTGGCAGCTCTGGCGCAATTAGTCAACAAGTTGGCAGCACATTATTCGTTGAAGCAGTCTATTGCTAAAATATATCTAGTCATAGCCGTACGTTTCCTAATGTATTTCCACATGCTGAATCCGAATACGCAAACATAATTGATCCAACGTGTCTATGTTCTACCTTTACCTAAAAACCTCACAACATTTTAATCGAGACCGTTCGTACGGCGTTTTTTATTAGTTTTTGAGGTCTTTGAATACTATTCCGCGGTTGATGGAATCCAGCACGTCGGATTGCTGAGATAACCTCCCAAACACCTCGATTTATGGGGTTTTTTGTGGTTATGTGGAATCATAATGTGCTGGTGGGTTTTTTTTACTTCCGATTCCGATTCAACGACCCTAAAAACATATAGAGCACATGTTCTGGCCTCTTAACCTGAAAATTAATTTATTTTTGTATAGCTGTCAGATAATATAATCTTCTCAACTCCATAAAGAATCTTTTGGGAGTCCTGATGTCCGACTATGTTTTTTATATGTTTTGGGGTCGCTAAGTCCAAAGTCAAAGTCAAACAGATGATAAGTGATTAATGTTTTAGAGAGAACTTTGGACCCTGTGGGAATTCCCTTAGAAAGGGAGGATACGTGAGGCTGCTGCAAAAACTTACATGAAATCTAAAGCCTAGACCTATTTCTACATTTTTGTGATTTAAACGAACTTTAAATAAATGGCTGAGAATGATTCCTTTGATTTTTAGTGGACTCAGTTAGCTAGGTAAGGTACAACGTTACCACTTCAGCCAATCAAGGCGATGGTGCCTATGCCACTAGGAACGTGCAAACTATTAATTGATGGAAGTATCACTAATGGTGCAAATCATAGATGGCTACAAACTGGAACCTGTCCAACTAGCAGGAAAATTGGCCACAATGGAGCCTAAATATACATAGCTAAGCAGTTTTTAAAACTCAGCAGACAAGACAAAAGAGCAACGATAGGGGCTCTTACTGGACACTGTCTTATTGGTAGGAACGTTAACAGATTGGGGGTGCCTCATTTTGACTACTGCAGAAGTTGTCAGGAAGTAGAAAAGGAAGAAAGAGTGGAGCATCTCCAGTGTGGATGCATGACACTATGCAGGAAAAGACTGAACACACTGGGTTCCAAACTTATTGGGGACGTTACTGAATTCACAGAACTTAGAACAAATACAATAAGATTAATTCATTTATTAAATCGACAGGTTGGTTCAGAGAGGATCCAGGGGAGTAGAGATTATCCCAAGTGGCACCACAACGGGCCTTTTAGAGAACTAGGTGCGTCATAATGCAACCACTTCAACCTGCCTACCTACCTTAGTTGACTCAAAGTAACATCTGACAGCTTGACGCCTGCAGAATGATTTCGAGAGGTCGAGAGACTCTTATTTGCCGTACGAAAATTCTAAAAGTAAATATTAGAACTGATAAAAATAAAATTGTTTCAATTAGTTTCACTTTATCATAAAAAGTTTTTAAATGTTTTTTTTTTTTTAAGAAGCTTTTATACTATTTAGAATATATACACCAATTATAATAAAGCATGGCCAAAATATTATTTTCAGATTTTGAGCAAGTTTGAGATTAAGATAATTAAATAAAAATCAAATAAAATCTAAATAAAGCTTTCATCATCTTTTAAGTTAATGAACTTATATATCAAACTTGAAAAGAAATTTTTTTCATTACATAAGAAATATAATTTTCGCCGCACAAAACAATTTTTCTTAATTAAACAGAGTTCTAGGTTTTTGTACAAAACTCAAAAAAAAAAAACCGCCCTTTAAGCTGTTTATACTAGTTGCAAAAATTCCACACTATCAAAAACGCGAAACTTGGAAGATCCAACGTTTACCTCGTCAAAATTTATTTTTTTCTAGAATTGAAATTCGGAACAGTTTCAATAAACTCGCTCACTAACTTACCACGCTCTCACTTCAATCACTTTAATTGAAACACGAAGTCTACTCATTTATCTACATCAGCGTCAAATATTACTTAGCTGCGCTGGTATTTGTGCACTACTAGACACATGTCTATATATGAGTGCGCGTATCTGCATGTATGTGTGTGTGTGTGTATCTATATGAGTGCATGTATCTGTGGGTGTGTGTTTGGATAATGATGTAGCTGCTGCTTTTGTGTATTGAATGCGTGAAAAGACTTCAATTAGGCGAATTGTAACTGGGCGTATGAAAACGGGGGTTGGGGGCGTTTACACCGAAATCGTTCAATGAATTGAAAGAGACAGAGGAAAGGTACAGGAAATTGACACAGAAATTGTTGTTGCTAAAATACGTTAAATGTTTATATGTGAGTGTTGGCATAAAAGTTTGCACTAAGGCGCCCAAGCAATTGAAGGAGAACCTGTCACAAGTGTCAATTTACGAACTTAAAGTAAGCAATTGAGGCAAAGGGACTACGATTCGATAGATGCCAGCGATAGGGTTTCAATTTAGGGACAGGATTTTGGGGTCAAAAGAAGACAAGAAAGCAAATTTAAAGTAAATGAAATAAAATATGTAGAATCTGTAAGATATGAGGTAACGAGTAAGTTGAAGGACAAGAAAATAAATCAGCACATACAGTGTATAAGTGGCTAAAACGACAAATAGGCCATCATTTGAAAAGTTAGTTTTTAAATTGAAACACATGTTGAGCACTATAATTCATCGATAATACTTCTCTTTGTTTATAACTCTGCAAAACCTGTTAATTTCTCTTAAGCAACAAGCGCAGTACGTCGGCGCTCGCTGTTTTTTCTTTACATATAGCGGCTAACGCCAAGGTTTGCTAATGCAGATCAGTTATCTATCTTCGCTAACCATACCTAAACGCATCCACGCACATTCTTCCGCAACTAACACACATATACACGTACATATATCGCTTATATACCTAGCATTAACACAAAACATTGTAAACATTAAACATTATAATAAATCGAATACAAGTTTATTAATTCATTGGTTATTGTTCAACAACCGCTTTATATTTAAATGCTAGCAAAAAATATTGTTAGCTCAACACTCATCAATACCTATATTTTCTTTGCAAAAGTATAATTTAAGACTTTCATTTCCTGTGCAAAAGACAGCTGTCCAAATAAAGGTAAGTCTTAAAATAGTTTTTTTTTTTTTGAATTGGATTGAATTTAAGAGAATTAAATTGAAAATGAAAATTATTTCGTTCGTAATTGTTTTAACCAGCATGAGTTCGAAAGTCTGACACGAGAATTGGGACTATCCACAAAAACTTTAGACCAGTTAGTATCAAGACTACACGAATAAAATTTGCTTAAAAAAAAACTATGGTATCCTACTTGACTCATGACTCAAAATTGATGAACAGTGTGAGCCATTCCACATGGACTTGAAGATGATGGAGTCACGGCATTTGTTGTTGCGGACCAAGGCTCGTAACTCGCACAATATTTAAAAAAAAAAATCCATGAAATAAACGTAAAAATTTTAGTTTTATTTTATTTGTAAAAATTGAGCAATAACTTTTATTCTTTGATCTTTAATTAAAACCCCGAAATTAAGTTTTTTATAATTACAATTAAAGAGACAACAAACTACTAATAAAGAATTAATTTTTTGTATGCCTATTAGATGAAAGCCTTAATTGTAAGTAGGCCAATTGCCAATAAATAAAAAAAAATATAATAATAATAAAATTAATAATTATTTTCCAACTTTTATTTTATCATTTTAACAAGAAAATTTATTTAGAAAGAACGAAAGATAAAAAAATACCGCCCATAATTTTAAAAGCATTTTAAGTGCACTTCATATGCAATTCAACTTCATTCAACTTCCATTAACTTGCGCACAATTAACAAGCAAACCAGATGATGATGATGTTACTAAAGATGATCTTCTGACACATCAGATAATGATGATCTTACTAAAGATGATCAATAGCGTCATCAGACGAATAAGATATTACTAAAGATGATCAACTGCATCATCAGATGATTAAAATATTACTAAAGATGATCAACAGCATCATCAAATGAAGAAAATATTGCTAAAGGTGATCAACAGCGTCATCAGATGAAGAAGATATTACTAAAGATGATCAACAGCGTCATGAGAAGAAGAAGATATTACTTAAGATGATCAACTGCATCATAAAATGAAGAAGATACTGCTAAAGATGATAAACAGCGTCATCAGATGAATAAAATATTACTAAAGATGATCAACAGCATAATCAGATGAAGAAGATATTGCTAAAGGTGATCAACAGCGTCATCAGATGAAGAAGATATTACTAAAGATGATCAACTGCATCATCAGATGAATAAAATATTACTAAAGATGATCAACAGCATCATCAGATGAAGAAGATATTGCTAAAGGTGACAACGTCACGATGAAGAAGATATTACTAAAGATGATCAACTGCATCATCAGATGAATAAAATATTACTAAAGATGATCAACAGCATCATCAGATGAAGAAGATATTACTAAAGATGACCAACAGCGTCATCAGATGAAGAAGATATTACTAAAGATGATCAACAGCATTGTCAGATGAAGAGAAAATTACTAAAGATGATCAACAGCGTCATCATTTGAATAAAATATTACTAAAGATGATGAACAGCATCATCAGATGAAGAAGATATTACTAAAGATAATAAAAAGCGTTATCAGATGATAAAGTTTATCATCAACGTCATCGTTTCAAAGATGATCACTAACAATATTTTCATTATTGCTTAAACTTTTTTATTTTATAAATTAAAAACATGAATTTAATTTAAATTTCCCTTGCACCATGGAGGGCACTCTAAAGGTTGGCGCTTCAATTCTATGCCATCAAAGCCTAACATGTTTTTGAAGAAGTTAAGCTCTAGAGAGATGCTGCATTTATGTATTATGGTCTAAGTCCTGTTTATGTTTTGGGCAGCTAAGAAAAAAGGAGTTTTAAAAAGATTTGGGTAGTAATATCAAAATACCGAAGGCTCTTCAAGCTTTAAAAGCTGAGACGCAACTTCTGTAAGAGTTTTATACTAATGGGTGTTTTTTTTAGAGTTACACAAGTTTAAATCTTAACAAAACTAAGAAATATATTTTTAGTATCTATGAAACTGGCTTTATTGGATAGAAAATTTTATGACATTAATGTTTTAATATGATTTTGGCCATGTGGCCGCCACGGCTAGGGCGTACAAGGCGCAAACTGGAACACCAATTTTCACAAACTTTCCGCAGAATTTGCGGCCGTATTAACTCTTCTTATACCTCTTCGATTGTTGATTTCCAGGTGTTCAATTGTCTCTGGTTAATCGACTTGCAAGTCACAGGAATTTGCTGTGGATGTAATGGTGTTTCGACAAAAGCTTGTGGATTATCCTCACTCCAAATGCGACAATTCTATTTATTTACGTACCCATTCATCCAAAAATGGGCTTCATCGGAGAACAAAATTTTTTAATTTTTAATAAGTTTGACGAACGGAACCATAATTTTGATTAAAAATTTCAACAAATTGCAAGCGTTGCTCTGGTGTAAGTCTATTCCAAATGAAATGTCAAAACAAACTCAACTATCAGCTGTTCAATGGGTTGTCAGCTAAAGCAGTGTTGCCAACTCAAAGTTGTGAACCTCTAAAAAAAACACGCTGTACCAACAATTTTGGTTCCTTACTAAATATAAAACATTAAGTTGACCTAGAAAACTTAAACAATACTTCATTTTTTTAATTCAAAATTATTAAGATTCATTTCATTTTCTACACATAAAAAAACATCTTCTACGCTTTATTTTGATTTAATTTTCTGTTCACAACTTCATTATTAAACAAAATCCTATCAGTTGCATTCATTTATTAAATTTTATTTAATTGATTCACAAAATAATTTATAAATTAAATTCTACCCGCATGCTTTTTGATTTCAAATGTGCGGATATGTTATATTTGCTAATATTTTTGAATTTATTTTTTCATGTTATTTATTTTAATTTGCATACCAAAGCCACGTTCTGAGTTATTTTTACATTTATTTAGTATTTGCATATATTTTACATGCTTGTTTTTGTTTTTTAAATTTTATTTTATGACATTTTATTATAATTTTTTTGTTAGCATAAATGCGCATTTAAATTTATGCATTTTATAAAATATATTTGCAGGACTTAGTTGACAAATGTTTAATGAAGCAAAAATCGATAAATCTACATACTTTTTAATAAAAACACATAAACAACTTAATTATGCACATATCAATTTAAGTTGCTATTTTTAATGAGTTATTTGGCACTTAATTGTGGAAATAGGTTAATAAATGAGATTAATATTTTATGTAAGTATGCAGTTTGGAACTGTCTCCATTTTTCGATATTTTTAATTTTTAATTTTTTTTTTTTGTTTTATGTATTTTGCATGTGAACAATTTTTGCATAAATTGATTAAAAAATTTCGACTTTGGAATTTTAGTTCGTTTAAAATTTTCTTCTTAATTTTAATTGACTATTTTGAATAAAAGACTTTTTTTTTAATGGTAAAAGCTCATGTTTGCAAGCAGTTGATTATATTTTCCATTTTGCTTCCTATTATGAATAAAATTACGTTAAGGTTTTTTATTATAATAAAAATTATTGTAATTTTAAATTTAGTGGCTGAAATTAATACTCGTGCTTAGCGCACGAAGTTGGGCTTTTTTGGATTGTTATTTCTGTTGTTGTTAAGATACATTCTGCATATGGATACAACACTTATTTTTGTTGATAATAAAAAAAAAAAAATTAGCTGAAATATAAAATGGCTGTAAAACAAAATTTATTAACAAACTTTTTTCCTCTATAAAAATATTTGACACTTTTCTAAAAAAAGTATTGCACGGACAATCTAAGATAACGTTTTACAGTGCAACAGCAAGTCTGAAAGTTCCTTTTAAATACAATTTATTTCATTAAAATATTTTAATTGTTGCAGAAGATATGAATTTTGGAACGTTTTTTTAGCTTCTGTGCCACCATAATTATTTATAGTTTAGCATGACCCCTAGATGGCGCCAGCAAGTACTTATCGCTAGATGGCGTTTTTGCGTATTTATTTTCACAATGATACAAATCTCATAATTTAAGTTAATATTTCAAATAAAATTATTGTTAAAAGACGGCGTACGTTAAAGTCGGGCGCGGACGACTTTGGGATACCATGTACCACTAACACGATTTTTTGACCGATCGGTCCTATTGGGACTATATGATATAGTCATCCGATTTTGATCAAATTTTGTACAGTGTTTGGGAACTATAAAAAACTTTGGAATACCAAATTTGGTCACGGTATCTTCAAAAGCACACGAAACACAACGAATTTTGTTCAAAAAACATTCTTTCGACCGATCGGCCCTATGGGAGCTACATGATATAGTCTACCGATTTTGATAAAATTTGGTATAGCGCTGGGTAACCCTTAAAAACTGACAAACAACAAACTTGGTTACAATATCTTTACAAACAAACAAAACACAACGAATTTTGTCCAAAAAATGTTTTTTTGACCGATCTGCCCTATGGGTACTATATGATACAGTCAACCGATTTTGATAAAAATTGGTACAGTGTTGAAGATCTCTAAAAAACTTCCGATTTTTTTTGAGGTCCTCTGAATAACCTCTATGGGAGCTATATAATGTAACCCGATATCGAAAAAATAAAATAAACTTGTCTCCTATGGATTAATAAGGGATCTAACCTGAAAGTTTAGTTGCGCTAGCTCTTACCATCTCTGAGATCTAGGCGTTCATATGGACAGACAGACAGACTGACAGACAGACAGATAGACGGACATGGGTATATCGACTTCTCTAGTCACCCTGATCATATTTTAGGTAACTTTGGGGGGTCTCCGACGTCTCCTTCTGTACGTTACATACTTTTTCGGCTTGTACAAACACAATATACCCTTTGTACCATACGGTACAGGGTATAAAAACAGGAGTGGAGGTTGCTGAACGAAGCCCCTAATTATTTAGAAACCAATTTTTTATAAAAGGCTCAATGTATTGACATTGTAATTTTTATTTAATTTGTTTTTTAATTTCATGCAATTTTTCGCTCTTGAACGAAATCAGCTACATAGGAAGTCTTGTTAGCTGGAGGCTTATGAAATCTATTTCCGAATACCCGTGCTTCTTTATTGCGCTGAAGCATGGATATTGTCAACATCCGATAAGGCAACATTAAGATGATGAAGTTCCTTTAACTGCTGTGGGAGCATAGGGCATCCACAGAACATTTCCATCTCGTTCTGTTTCTTGTGATTAGTTTGATTTAGTTCCTTGATTTCCCTGATCCCCCAATTTTTTTTTGCAGTTTCGTTTCCATGTTATTTTAGCCGCCCTTGCCTTCTACGGCCTTGGGAACTCCATTCAAGAGCTTGTCTGCATATTTTGCTAGAATCTTGGCGCAGCCCAATTTTCGGGCTTTGATTTCTGTTGGTATCGGGCGCATCCGCATCTTCTGTAGATATCGACATTTGATATTTTATTGGGCCACCATATTTTAAGGATGTTTCGGAGACATCTGTTGACGAAGGATTGGAGTTTATTGCTTATGTCTTCGGTCGTCAGCCAAGTTTCGCAGCCGTATAGTAGTACAGACAGAACATTTGTTTTAAAAATATTCGTACCTTAGTTTTTTTATTTATTATTTGTTTATTTATGTGTGGCGATCTGAAGAAAGTACGCAGCTGTACCAAAAAAAGCTTTAGCTTTATTTATTCGGGAGAGAACGTCTTTTTTTGCAGCATTTTCGGCGGAGATCACACTGCCTAGATAGACAAATTTGTCTACAAAATTAAGAAGCCTTCGACGAATTTTCGGACTGACAAATGCGGATGGTGATTTCCGTATTCCTAGTCAGGCGCTGGCTTGGGCACGTCATTCGGCTGGATGAGAATGCTCCAGCTAAAAAGGTATTCGAGCGAATGTCATTGGAAGGAACATCGACCACAGGGTCGCCCGCCTCTGCGATGGGTAGACCAGGCAATGGAGGATCTTCGTAGCCTTGGGATCACCAATTGGCGCCGGTAGGGTCAATATAGGAACAGCTGGCGAGGGATAATTTCCGCGGCCAAGAGCGACAGCCGGTTGTAATGCCCAAATAGATAGATAGAATTCAGCGAAAAAAAAAAAAAACATCTGTAGTAAACATGATCTGATCTCCGAGCCTGAAAGTCGATTTTTCTTTGTGGCTTTGTAAATCAATGGTGTATCCGGAAACTATCAGTTAAAGCCACCTAATGAATGTTCTAGTCAAAAGCTTTCTAAATAGATTTCCAAGGCAAAATTGTTCAACTAGTCTACAATGGTGTTTGTTAATTTTTTTTTAGTGCTTACCTGCTTACATAACGAAAAATTAGCTTTAAGAGCACTTACAACCAAAACCACATTTCAAACACAGAAAATCCACATCCGTAAGAAATCTCTTAACCACAAGCTTCAAAGCAACCTTATACTAGAACTTAAAGCTTACCTGACCGCATAAAAGGCAGCTAAGTGCCTCAAATTTCTGCCTTTAGCCATGGTCTGGACGCTTCTAATGGCCAGCGCAATACTTAAGCATTAACCCCAAAAATCAACCATAAGTACATAAATTCTGATAAATGATTTTTACGCGCTTTCAAGTGCTGTTAGGGTTCTTAAACAATTCTCTGATAAGACTTCAAGCATTTACATCTCGAAATTGTTTTAATGCCAAATCTTTACTACACTCGTCAACAACAATTTGAACAACTTTAACGAGCTACGGACAACGTATTCACCCCCAAACCCCAAACACTGTGGGGCTAGTTTGCACAGTTTATTATGCAAAACCCTTTGGAGCGCGAAAAACAAAGTCAGACCGCAGGTTGCCACTGCTACACACAGTGCCCCACACATACTCTGATTGTGACGCCACATAAAAAACCATTGCCATTTATTGCCACAAAACGACTTTGGGCATAATTTAATGATCCAGCGCGGTATATGGAGCGGTTTGGGTACCAGCAAACCCCACATCTTTGTCTTACGCCTTGAGGTTCTCGCAGCCCCCTGATAACTTGCCTTAGGCTGTGGCAGCGGTTGCAGCTAAGAGGCTGAGTTCCATTCCGTTGCGGTTCCAAGGCCTTGTACTAATGTGCGGGCCATAAATTACTGTTATTAGTAGCCCCAACGCTTTGTCACGCTCAGCACAGTGAGAACGAGCGAGTGAGCTGCCTAGCTGACTGACGACCGGACGAACTGACTGACTGCCGGCCATATTGTTCCGGGACAGCTGACTGCCACAGCTTGAGTGCTCCTGCTGCAGTATCTCTAGTGGTTTAGTGGCTAATCAAATCAAATTTTGGGCAACACATTTTTATGCCTCTGCTTGCTCTCTTTTTCTCTACACTTGGCATTTAAAATGTCTCTAATAATTCAACTATCTCTAGCAATCTTAGAGCCATTGAAGCTATTAAGTGCCCACAGCTGTGCTGAGTCATGACACGGACCCGGCCGGACTTATTTGTTGTCGTTACTAAAGCAAAGAGCAAGTCAAACCTGCTACAAATGCTGGCTGACTACTATTTTTATACACTGTACCCAGAGCGTCAAGGGTATTATGAATATATTCAAGGTATTATATGGGCTGAAGTAGAGGCGAAAAATGATTTAGCCTTAAGGCCCATACGCAGAATGAAAAATTTCGCTCGGAACGACAAAACTTCAGATATAAAAAAAAATCCCAAACGGGATATCTCAAATATGGGCCTTTAAGTAAAAAATTTAGCTCAATACGAAAACTTCGGTATTCAACTCAATTTCAATAAGAAAATCCTTTAAAAAAATAGAACAAAAATATTTATAAAACCAACTAAGATGTAGCTAATTATTCGTTTATTTTTCGAATCTGAGGAATTTGCAAACAAAATGCTGATCGAAAAAAAATGTTAGGTGTCTTATATGGTATAAACAATACCCCCACGGTAGGTCCTTTTAAACCATTAGTACAGTGGCCAAAACCACCTCCCCCACTACGATTGAAAAATTCACGTGGTCATAGATTTAAAAAAATGCATAACTTAAGTAAAAAAAAAAGAAACCAAAAAACATAGAAAAGTACCACATGTATAAAGAATGTGTGCAAAAAAAAAAAAAAGGATTGGTCATTGTAGCGTGAATGGCTGATTTTTTTTAATTATTAACACCTCCTCTTTATTATAAAGACCCACCCGAGTGCATTTATCTAAAAATATTACTATTGAAAGTTGCAAATATATATTGGTTGCAAATTTCGCATAATTTTTATTATTCGCGTCGTCATGAAAATGACACAGTGGGGCAAACCCGACCTCTCAATAGTGGGGCCAACCAGACGTCCAGCTCGAACTAAAAATAAACCTGCAAGCTATTTGGACAGCCAATCGCATAACTATGATTTGTTACTTAGCTATTCAATCCAATCAACTTTTATTGGCACTCATTCAACTTTAATTTCGATTTATACGTTCTAAACATAACGTTTTTTTAAATAAATACAATTAGTTTTGTAAAACAATAACATACTCTTTGGGTTTATAATCGAAAAATCTTAAAATATAATTTATATCTTTGCCTAATCAGCCAAAAAATAGGCGGTCGGGTTTACCCCAATTTTTTTAAAATTACAAAAACTAACTTTTTTCAAAAATGGCTAGCTTTAGCTTTAATTTGGTATTTCGGACGAAATAAGCATCAAATAAGCATTTAATGGCCAAAACCAATTACTAGGTCGGATTTACCCCACCTTACCCTATATTTAGATATTTTTCGTTCTATTTTGATCATTTTTTTTTAAATTAAATTGTATTATGCCAAAAATCGAAACTTATGAATGTTTTATCTTAATTTTACAAATTAAGCTTCAATTTAAGAGTTTGAGATCTAATTTTACAAGCTTTTCGTCAAGTTATCAGAATTTTTGAAAATTATTTTTCTTAATTCAGAAATTTTAATCCTATTCTATTTTAAGAAGACTTGGTCTAATTTTATGACTCCTAAACACTTTTTAAGATTTTTTTTTATTACATTAAGACTAAAGATCAAGAATGCTACAAAACTTATTTTAAGAGATTACTTTTTTTTTACTGTACATCTTCTAAACCGAGTGTCCAGTCGTTGACTATCCAAGGTACATACATGTTTTTTGTTGTATGTAATTCTAATAAGGAAAAAAAATTTGGACTTTGCCAATTGAGTTGCCATCATTACCAGCAGACGCTACAACATATGGGTTAAAAAAATGAGCTACAAATATTTTTAAGAACCTTTCGGGTAACAGCTAAACCGAAATCCATGAAAACTATGGAAAACGTACTTTTTGGCCCCATAATAAAAGTAAACATCTCATATTGAGCCACTTTTAAAAAGCGACTAAAACATTGTAACTACAAGAATTTCCATTTCATCCTAAGCCGAACTTAATATCTCTTGGGAAAACTGATTACAGGGTATAGCACTATCGAGCACCATGCCACGTCTGTAACACATTTTTATCACTCTAATAGATGCGCTGCTACTTTGCTGCGTCAAGGCCAAAAAGTAGCACAAGCTAAAATAAACAATAGATAAGGGGAGCAGCAGAGGGTAGGGGAGTACCATAGCGTAGGATCCCATAAAGTATCACAAGTTTGTTGACAAATTTTAAGGCGCACCTGAAAGACAAATTATCAAATGGTCCAGCCCCCAGCGGGTACTCTCATTCAAGGTAACTTGGCTGTTTTCTGCACGGTAATGAAATGATGACAAAGCGTCCAACTGCAAGACGTTGACAGCAGCTCCAACAGCAAACAACAACCACAACAACAACAACAATGGAGCTCCTACTTTGGGGGTGGGATGTAAATTTTTTCTCATTGTCATTAATTACACGCTCCACGTGTTGGGGAAATGGAAGCAGCTTCAGTAACAGCCGGCAGGTTAAGTGAGGTTATGTACACTATATAATGTTTTTTTTTTTTCTTTGCTTTCTTTCTTTCAGGTCACAAATATTATATTCGAGCGAGGGCATAAGGCCTCGTAAAAGCCAAATTTCCGTCATTTACTTGATTACAAACACAATTAGCCATGGTTTATTTGATTCTGCTGCGAGACAACTTCAGATGAGATTTTGGTCAAGGACATCGGGAATTTTGTTGCAGAGTGTCTAGGATGTTTAGCGAAAAAGGGGTTTAATGACAGCCAGCAAGAGGGTTGAGTATTTGAGCGTAATCAATGAAGGCAGTTGGGTAGGTCAGTAAGGGTTTGCCTTTAATGTTTTTGTAGGAATTTGTTTGCTGTCAAAATTGTTTGTAGAATGAAAAAGTATGATCTTTGGTTGCCGAGAAAAACTAAGCGAAAAAAGTTTGTAGGGTCTCATATTTGCTAAAATCATTCATTTATATATGATATTGGTATATGATATAAAAGCTTTAGCTTTAAAATCTGTGTTGGCTGCTTTTAAAATAGCTAGAAAATTAGATTATGTTTTTTTTTCAGCAACATTTTCCGAAAAAAAATAAAAATAAAGCATACCACAAAAAGTTAACATAAAGTACCTACTTGATATTACGAACAAAAATAAAAATATTTGTTTTTCCGAATACAAAACTTTTGAAATGCTATTTATAAATATTTTATAATAATAAAAGCATACCACATAAAGTTTAAAATAATTATTTAGTGGCGTTTAGAAAGGGTCTAACTGGATAGCGTGCTGGAAACTGCCCCCAGCGGTTTTTGAAAACTAAAGATGCAGTTCGATGCATAATCCAAAAAAAAAAAATTTTCGCAAAAGTGCTCTGTAACTGGTATAGCCTTAAAAGTGCTCTAAAAATTCTGTCCTTTTGTCTTAACTTTTCCTTCTATCATTTCAAAATCAAAGCAAAATGCTTAGTATGGAAAATTATTGCACAACGCTGGTAAAACTTGCTTTAGGCCAAAAGCTATTTATCAAAGCCTACTAAAAGGTGTCCAAACGTAGTCAACATAATTTCCTCTTCATTTTAACAACCGACCAACTGAACAAGTGTTGCAGGCATAATATTCATTTATGTTCCCCCTATATTATTTTTTGTATGTGTCCGAACATGAACTGGCAACGGCAAGCAGTGCGCACATAATTATGCATGATGACCCAAGCTACAGGTTCAAAAAAAAAAAAAACAGGGAACCCCGAGCTGATGTCGTTTGCCGTTTAAGCCACCAATCAGCGTCACTTGCAGCAGTCTAGCTGAGTGAATGGCCGAGAGCTGTTTTGAATTTTGAAAACGTACGTGACACCCGGGTTTTGGCCAGCGGCAGCTCCAAAGCCCAGCTGCAGCCGAGTTTGAGGGCAAAACTGCAGCAAAGTATGGCAATCATTTTTGCTTTAAGACATGGCTAGCCAACTGGCCTTAGTGGGAGGCTCAGCAACGGAATGACCAACATTTTCAATTACAACAAAGGAATGCCGGTCATTATTTATTATGCCGACCGCATGCCCTCGAGCTGGAGCAATAGTTGAAGCTGGCCAAGTCGTTGGGGCTGCTGCTTGCTGCTGGAAGCTGGAAAATAGCCGCAGCTCATTTCAGCGCCAAACCTTAAGCCTTACACGAAGCCAGTTGACGACGTTGGCGTTGCTGCGCCTCGGCATTCATTCATCTAATATTCATGAAGAAAATTATGTGTACACAAAGAAAAAAAAATGCTATTAAGATAAGGATATTAAAAAAACAAAAGTTTGAGGTGAATTCGTTAAGACCAGCTGACCAATTTGACCTCAATTTATTATCTTTGGCTGGAACAAACTTGTTTACATCAAGTTTGGGTCACTGTAGTTTCTATCCTGGTGCTTGAATAAATCCTGAATTATAACAAAAAATTAGGTGCATTATCAGATTCACGAATCACGTCTAACTTTAAAAAAAAGGATTTATCAGAATATACTAAAGGGTGTTTTTTTAAGCGTTTGGTTTTTAACTTAAAAAAAAAGAAAAAACGAAAATGTGCAAAAATGTATGAAATTTATATTTGAGGTTGCCAGAGTCGGCAAAAAGAAAGCGGTCTGCCGCAAATGCACGAACAAAAAGTGCCCGTTTGGGCTATGAGCTGCCCAGCTTTGATCTTTACCATTTACTTTTTAAAATCGACGCTGTGCTTAAAACACATTTTTTACTGACCACGATTTTTGGTAATAAAATTCAATAATTTCCATGATAAAATGGCAATACTAATTGAGTATTTTTGATTTTGACATATGTGAGCTTCAGCTGTCAGTACAATCAGGTTGAAAGACCAAATAGCCAAAAAAATCACCCTTTAAAACCAAAATTTAAAATAAATGCCTAAACAATTCGTAAAAATTTTCCATTTTCGGTTCTAATAAACCTTATATTCAAGTGACAGTCGATTTTGAACAAAATTGAGACTTTTTATTTCTTCAAAATTTTGTAGCTTGAAAAACTTTCAATACTAGATAATCGGACGTGCTCCGAAAATTGAAAAAACGAAAACGAATAAATTTTGCTTGTTTTTGTGTGCTTCCAATTCCACGTTTTTTACTGTCGATATCATGTCATATTTCGCTTAGATTTCGTTAGCACAGCTCTACACCTTTCGATTGAAAATTTACCACAACATGGGAAATATTTTTACGCAAGACATGAACCATTTATGCAAGGCATGAGAATTTTTTATGCAAGACATGAACCATGTAAACGTATGTTAAAAATTCTTTTTGAGCTGTCCATGCAATTTTCGGGAATAAAATATTCGAGTTCGTTTTCAGGTGCACGGCCAGCAATGAGCCAACCGTAGTTGTCGAGAAACCGATTTTAAGTCCGAAAATTGTTAAGCTTGAACTATCTGTCAGAAATTTAATGCGACGAGTAGCGAAATACTAGCATTAGAAAATTTTTATAAAACTAGATATAAAAGTATTTGCGCCAAAGTGGGGTGAATTCGAAAAAGCATCCTTAAGGATTTCTGAGTTGACATTTGACTATGAAACCAATTTTCAAATGTACGTCATGACCGACGGTGTTTTTTGATAAAACTCAGACTCAAGTACACGTGCTTTTCTGTTCAGTTTAATTTTTCAAAAAAATGACTACCTTCAAAGTTATATTTTAAGTTTTTGTGTCGTTAAAATTTATTTATTTTCTCGAGCAAAATCATATGTATGTAGGATTGATGGCTTATGCAGGTTTATTTAGTATAACTTAGTTTCATTAAGTGCGTACAGAACAGTCTTATAGCTAGTGCAACTTTAATTGATTTAGAGGCTAGCTCTGACTACCGCTTTTGCAACTGAATCTTTCGACTGCTCATTCTCTACACTTCGCTATCGGCTGCTGACTGCTCGCTGCTTCTTCTTCTCTCAAATCCGTGGTGCCAACTCCTGCTGTTGTCCGTGCTGCCAACTCTTACCAACCATTTTTACATATTTGTATATTCATAATACATATTATTTAGACTCTATACTTAAAAAGTTTTTGCAAGCCACCAGAATGACGCTTCTCCGTTTCGAAAAAGTCGATTTGGGGTGAGTCCGGAAGCGTGGAAAAGAGCCAAACAATACATTTTTTGAATATAATTTCAGCACGGATTTTTGTGTTTTTGTGTCAAAATGCCGAGAACTTTTCAAAAAAAGCAAAACAAATCCCCGTAAGCCGGTTCCAAGTTCTGCAGATTAGTCGAAAATGCTGAAGGCAGTGAAAATCGACAAAAGATTTGCTCATTCAGACGATTTCCCTCTTTTTAAAAAAAAAATTATTTTTTCATTTCAATTCACTAGGTAACAATTATTTTAATTCCACATTCATTCATTTCAATGTATTCTTTAAACTTTTTTTTTGCAAGTTTTTTATAATTTTCGGCCACTCGGATTCACCCAAAAAAAACAACCGAAAATCACAAATTTGTCAAATTTTTTTACCAAAAATAAAGAAATTAAATGCTTGCGATGAAATTGTATGGCGGCTTTTAACATTTCTGGACACTTCCAGATTCACCTCAAAAAAATCGAAAATCGCGTATTTCGTATTTTTAGCTCGGAAATCCATCTAGCTGACAAAAAATTTTCGTATCGATCTGAAATTTTGACACAATTTAGCTTATTCAATGCCCTGAACGACAAAACTTTGAATTGTGAAAAAAAATTGTCACTCCAAAAAATCTTTGAAAAAATTCTTCCGAATTCACTCCACTTTCCTCTATATTACTAACATTAGGAAAGTTTGGGAGTGTACCTTAAGTCTATACATCAAAAAATTAGTTGCAAGTAAAGAAGTAGATCACAAGGCAAGTCTATGGGAAAATTGCATACTTGTAGTTTTTTCGGATATATAGTAAACTATAAGAACGGTCAGAGGTAGTGCTGGAGAAAACATCGATGATCGAAGTTTAAAATCTCTATATATCGAGGTTGGCCGACAGAGATGTTTCTCCAGCACTACTAAACACCCATTTGATTAGAGCAGAAGTGCTGGAGAAACATCTCTGTTAGCCAACATCGATATATAGAGATTTTAAACTTCGATCATCGATGATTTCTCCAGCACTAGTCAGAGGGATTGAAGTTCCTATATAATTTTTTGTCGCTATGATAATTTTGGTACAAAAGTTCGGTTGTTAAGGCCCTTACGCAGAATGAAAAATTTTGCACGGAATGGGATATCTCAAATGAGATATTTTTTTTTATATAAAGTTTTGTCATTCCGTGCGAAGTTTTTCATTCTGCGTATAGGTCTTTACCCATAAAATTTTTTTAAAAATATTTTTGGACCTCACATTTCCCAGTGATGTTTAATATGATAAAATTGGCACTAAACCTAAGTATTTACATCAACCAATATCATAGAATAAAGTATTCAGTCTTTAATTCGCACTACACTGGACATTATACACCCCTTTTTCTCTCAGCGTATAAATATATATTTTGCAATGTCTGTGTTTGTATGAGTCCGTCTGGCACTGCTGAGCCTTTTCTTGGCTTATATTTTTTTTCGCCCGCCTTTTACGCTGTCATTTTTCAGCAAACAAAAAGAGGAGCGTCCGCCGTACCAGAGACCAACTACGCGCTCCCAAGCTGCCAGAGACGCCTCCCGCTGCTGCCCATCAGTAGTGCCTGCTTCTACAACTGCCTTAAAAAGCTGCTTTTCATAATTTTCTGTTTATAAGACGTGCAGCTGCATTTTTTTTTTTTCTCATGCCTCATGCTCCAATGCCTCACCTCACTTGGCCCAAAAAGGGCTGTAGCTGTGTAGCTGGTGCCAAGTCCTGTCAGTTTTATGTATGTTTTATGAAATTTTTGCTGCATATTTTGTGTATATTGTATTACGCTTTGCTTAATTTTGGCCGACTCAGACGCCGACGCCTTTTGCCGCCATTTGTTGTGTATATAGAATACTGAAGCTCATAAATCAAACACAGGAATTTTTCCATCCTACAACAAATACACAAGTATTACCCACACAATCTCAACATTTTGTCTCTGCGTATCTGTGTTAGCCAAGTTGCGGGTTCATTGGCATCGCTTTACAATTTTAATTGCATTTTCTGTAAACTTAACTTGTTGTATAAGTTCTGGGTTTGTAGTGGCGCGTAGTACATAGTTACAGTTGTTTGGACCTGTCAAAATGGCACAAAAGCATTTGGTTTGAGTATTTCATATTTGGTATTTTGTTTAAAATATTTTGGCATTTGCTACTTGGTATTTCATTGACAAGCCCAACAATACAGCAAACAATAAGGGTCAGTTTGAGGAAGTACAAAAATTTGTTGTCAAACATATTTTAATATTCATAAGCATATAAATGAATGAAAAGGGATGCGTATGGGTTGCAGCAAAAACAAGACAGTTCAGAAAGTTTAACAAACCGAAAAAAAAAGGAAATAAAAACAAAAAGGTCACAAGGTTGTAAAAATTTAGCTCAAGCACTTGATTAAGTTAACAACCTACAACCAACAACAACCTCAATCATTCAACAATGCAATGCTAATCTAGCAAATGGGTCAAATTATGATTGACATAATGCCAAGTGGAGGAGATAAGCAAGTGGAAGCAAGACAGGCCCAGAAGTAAAGAGTAGCGCAAAAACAAAGCAAGTTATTAGTGTGCCCCGCTTTTTGGTTAACCAAATGTGGAACACAAGCCAAATTAAAGCCAAAAACAATGGAAAAACATTGGCTATGACAAGAAAAATCAAAAAAGGCAAGAAAACATGAAAAGTTAATGACTTTCAATGCAACGAACTAGCCATACTCTGGACAAAGCTTTGCACAATAAATATTTGATGGTTGCGAACTTTATGCTCAAATCATAAAAAAGTAATCACTTTGGTTGACCAACTTTCATAATCTATAAAATGAATGTATGTCAATTTTGACGCAAAACTTGTAAGGCATCAAGTTAACTTATTGAATTGACAAAGATTTTTTTGCTTATAAGCGATTTTTATGCAAACAATCGAATTTGTTGCAAATTATCGTTTGTATTTTTTTAAGTAAAATTATTATTGAATAGCTAAAAATCGATCGCTACATAAATTAACAAAGATTTTTGCGTATAATTGACTTTAAAGCAAACAATCGAATTTATTGCAAATTATCATTTTTATGTTCTTAAAGGAAAATTACTTTTGAAGAGTTAAAAATTGATCGCTACATAAATTGACAGCAATTCTTTGCTTATAACCTTATAAATTGACAAAGATTTTTTGCTTATAACCGATTTTTATGCAAACAAACGAATTTGTTGCAAATTATTGTTTGTATATTTTTAAGTAAAATTATTATTTAATAGCTAAAAATCGATCGCTACATAAATTAACAAAGAATTTTGATATAATAATCGACTTTAAAGCAAACTATCGAATTTGTTCTTATTGGAAAATCAATATTGAAAAGTTAAAAATCGATCGCTACATAAATTAACAGGAATTTATTGCTTATAACCTTATAATAAATTATGTTTTAAAATCAATCGCTACGAAAATTGACAAAGATTTTTTGCTTATAACAGATTTTTATGCAAACAATCGAATTAGGTGCAAATTATCGTTTGCATTTATTAAATTTAACTTTTTATTGAATAGTTAAAAATCGATCGCTATATAAATTAAAAAAGATTTTTGCTTATAATCGACTTGAATGCAAACTATCGAATTTGTTGCAAATTGCCATTTTTATGTTTTTAATGGAAAATTATTTTTGAAGAGTTAAAAATCGATCGCTACATAAATTGACGGCAATTTATTGCTTATGGTGTTATAATAAATTATTAGATTTTTTGCTTATAGCCGATTTTTAAGCAAACAATCGAATTCGGTGCAAATTATCGTTTGCACTTAAAGTAAACTTATTATTGTATAGTTAAAAATCGATCGCTATATAAATTAACAAAGATTTTTGCTTATAATCGACTTTAATGCAAACTATCGAATTTGTTGCAAATTGTCATTTATATGATTTTAATGGGAAATTATTAGGAAGAGTTTAAAAACGATCGCTACGATAAACTACAAGAATTTTTGCTCATAACCGTTTTTTATGCAAGCAATCGAATTTGTTGCAAATTGGGAAATCATTATTTAAAAGTTATAAAACGATCTCTACATAAATTGATAAAGATTTTTAGCTTATAATCGAATTTGTTGCAATTAATAATACTAAGTAAGTTTTTGAAGAGCAATTCTAATAGGGAAATTAAAGATCAATCGAAACAAAAATTGATAAAAAATTTTTACTTATAACCGGTTTTTATGCAAACAACCGAGTTTGTTGCAAATTGCCTTTCTTGTAAATCTTTTTTGTGAAGCAAATTCAAAATCTTTCGCTACAAAAATTTGTGCTTGTAATCGATTTGCATGCAAACACAAAAATTTGAAATGAATTTTTACTTATTATCGATTTTTATGCAAACAATCGTATTTAATGTAAATTTCCCTTTATAAAGTCCTTTGCCTTGTAAGTTATTTTTTTTATTTTTTAATTTATTATAAAGTTTTGAAAACCTAGCCGTCAATCGAAACAAAAATTGATAAAAAATTTGTACTTATAACCGGTTTTTATGCAAACAACCGAGTTTGTTGCAAATTTCCATTTTTGTAAATCTTTTTTGTGAAGCAAATTCAAAATCTTTCGCTACAAAAATTTGTCCTTGTAATCGATTTGCATGAAAACACAAAAATTTGAAATGAATTTCTACTTAGTATCGATTTTTATGCAAACAATCGTATTTAATGTAAATTTCCCTTTATAAAGTCCCTTGCCTTGTAAGTTATTTTTTTTTATTTTTTTATTTATTATAAAGTTTTGAAAACCTAGCCGTTCCCTCAAATAAAAATGGTTTACGAAACCAGAAAAGCATATTTTGAAGCATGATGGGGAGCTACAACATTTTTAGTTAACAAAGAGGGGATATTCTCGACTGGCCTAAAAATTCACCTGACATAAACCCGAGAATGTCTGGAAATTTTTGAAATCTGAAGTTAGGATAAAACTCCTACAACCAAGCAAGAGTTCATAAAGATCCTTATTGCTACTTGGAAACACAACCCAGAGATGCTTCGCCACATAGGCAACAACTCTTTCTAATTAGAGATATTAAACAGTCTTTACGAAAATTGGAGAAAATTTTTAGGTTATAACCGACCTGTATGCCAATAGTCGAATTTGTTGCAAATTACCATTTAATATATGCAATAGCTTTGTCTTGTTGGAAATATTGAACATTTCTATCATTATAAACGACTTTTGTGAAAATAGTCGAATTATGCAATAGTTTTGTCTTCCTCTTCTCCCAAACACTTGTTTACCTCTTTTCGGACTCGCTTATGCTCCTCCTGAGGTGTGGGTATGCGATCTCAGCATTCGTCTGCAGGCATTACGATCCTGGATCATGTCATTGCTGAGACCCATACGTTGCTGATGTTTTTGCATTTGAAAAAGGTGAGGTTTTTGGCACTTGTGTATGGATATTCGTTAGTTATGGACTTTCCTTTTACACCGGCGGTTGTCTCCAGACCCGGTAACCAATCGCATACACTGATCTTTGGAAGATCTTTAAGATGTTAAAAATGTGCCTCAGGCTCAATGTGATGGTACGTATGCCTGCATCTGACTAGTTCTCTTTTATGGGCCTCTTACGCCAGGTGCTAAATTCTATTCTTTTGAAAGCAAACTACAAATTTTTAATTTTGTCTTATTTGGGATATTACAAATAACTCGCCAATAATACTTACATACAATGATTTTTACTTTCAAACGATTTCGAATTGGTTAAAATTACAAGTCTATTGGGGAAATTAAAAATGATCGTTCTTTTATTTTTAACCAATTTTTATGCAAACAGCATTTTCCATGAGTTTTGCTTATAAGTCTTAACACTAGCATCCAAAACTCTGTATATATCTCAAAAAAGCAAGTTGCGTGAACTTCGACAAAAGCGACACTCTCAAAACCTTTAAAAGGTACCAAAAAGCAAAAAGAAGAAGTATCTGAAAAAACCTTTCTTGGAAAACTTTTGTCGATGATATTTCGGATGATTAATACACCAGAAAGGGAATCAGTTTTTGTTCTATTTGTTCAAGCAAAAATAATAAAGCCCTACCAAAGGTATAGCTGCTTGTTTTCTTTTAATTTAATTTCAAAACTTCGTAAAACCCCCTTACTACTTTTTATTGTAGTTTACATAACCAGTCACAAACTAAACATACTCTTCACAACCTAAAGAGCATAAAAACGGAAACAAAATAAGGCAACGAGGAGAAAACACAGATACACTAATTATTCGGATTTAGCATTGTCTCATCATTTTTGTGTTGCAGCCCTGACACAGTGCCTCACAAAATACAACAAAACGACGAGAATTCAAATAAACTCAGACCACACTGCGTATGCGTATTATGTTGTATTTCTATGTGTGTGAGTTATTTGTGTGTTTTGCGGTTTTGCTCTCAATTTGATTATGTAACAAATAAGCCGCATAAGAGACTTCTTACACTCAAACACTCACACACACACCCACACACACGCATGGCAACCAAGTAACCACACTCAAAAATAAACTTTTGATTTATTTAAGAGCGCAAAAACCAAAAACTTTCAAGGCAATAAAAGAATTTGTAGACTTATTTTCAAAAAGGTGACAATATCCAACATTTTGGCCTTCTTTTGCACTTAGCTATAGAGCTTATTGTTGTTTTTGTTGTGAACAATTTTTTGTTTTTGACACTTTTCCCTTTAGCCCATTTTGAGCCAACTTTATGTCATTTCCCGCCCTTCAGTTTTATAGCATTTTGTGCTAAATCAATTTGAAAGCAAGAAATAAAATTTGTTAAATCTTCTTTAGTTTACGCCCATGCACGGTAGAGTTCTTTCTAAAGCGCTCGTTTTATACTCTTGGAGAGGGTATACTCGATTTGTGGATTCATTTGTGCTTCTTTACCCTTAAGGTACAAAGCTATTAATTGTATATAAAGTTTGTTTTGAAAATGGATATGTTTGTAGTAATGCAAAGATCATATTTTATCTTTTTATGGAAACATTTGGAAATTAATTATTATTATTCATTTTGTTTTAAGGCAACTACGCAGCACGCAAAAATTTCGCACGGAATGACAAAACTTCATATAAAAAAAAATTGCACTATTTCAGTGCGAAATTTTTGCATGCTGCGTATTGGCGTTTAGGTTAAAAAATTCTGTTTTCTAGGCAATCTGTTTTTTTTAGTACCCATTTATTTAATTTACATCGGTTAAGAAACATGAGTACTAAAAATGTCCTCCTTAAATTGTAATCCTTTCACCACATATTTTTGCAATACCTGCCAAACTTTTCCATAAAAAAAAATTTTTAATAAAACATTTCTTTACATCATCATTGTTGGCTCTGCGATCCGTATCGAATCTTGGCCTCCTGTATTTCTTTATGTATTATGTCCAAATCGTTTTCAAATCACCTAAAATACTAAAAAGTAAACGCATTATGGTCGGAATCACACAAATTACCAATTTTAACCAAAATTTTACCTTTTAATAATGCAAATATCCGTTTTTTATGCAAATATATTACTTTAGAAATTTAAAATAGCTTTTGAAATTTTTGAAATTCATGTAGCCGTTTCGCCTCCTACTTTGGCAATACCATCCCTGTCCATCGTCACAGTTTTTTACTGTTTTCATTAAAACTTTTTCAAAAACAAAGTTGGAATCGATGCTTTCAATAAAATATTATATTTTCCTTTCAATCTATGTCCAAAGCGTGTCAAAATCGCATAAAATATCATAAATAACCGCTAATTCGGAATCATATGAATAACCTTTTTATGTAAATAGCCGTTTTATATGCAAATAATCGTTTTTATGCAAATACCCGTTTTCGAATGCTAATAATCGTTTGTATACAAAAAGCAGCTTTTTATGCAAATAACCGTTTGTTATGCAAACAACCGTTTTTGAATGCTAATAATCGTTTTTATGCAAATAACAGCTTTTTATGCAAATAATCGTTTTTTATGCAAATAACCGTTTTAATGCAAAAAAAAAAACGTTTTTTTATGCAAATAATCGTTTTTATGCAAATAACCGATTTTTTAGCAATTACATGTTTTTTTACTTTAAAAATTTAACACACTAAATTATATTTTTCTGTAGCGATTAATTTTTTTTCATCAATATTGGATCTTAACCTAATCTGTATTGGTTGAAAAAAAAGACAAACATAATATATTTTTTAATTTTACATTGTTTTAAAATCTTTTTATACACCTGTAAAGTTTTAGATTATATTTTTACCTGATTAATGCAAAACAAATCAGATAATAATATGTTTGACCTCAATTAATGTTCATCTATTCCCTACTATTTACATTTTTAAACGCCTATTATAAAATGACAAGTGACGTTTCCTGGGAAGCGTCTTGATCGTCCTCTAGTTATGTAACGTCACCTAAAATTCAACTTGGCTTCTCCTAGAGGATAAAGAGTCATGAAATAGTTATGTACAAATTATTAAATATGTACATCATCTATTAAATAAGCACTTACTCGCAAAAAATAAAAGTTTACTATAGGTTATTGTTGTCTTGATCGCCCTCTGATTATAATTAAAGGCTATGTGACGTCACCTTAAATTCAGCATGGCTCCTCCTAGGGGATATAAGATTCATGAAATAGTTACGTACAAACTATTCAATATTCATCATCTATTAAATAAGCACATAATCGCAAAATATAAAAGTTTACTTAACTATAACTTATTGTTGTTTTATAAAGTCCTTCAAAGTAAAAGTAAAAGAAAAGTGTACAAAAATAATTAACAAGATACGTCTTTACTTAAATTACCCAATTTTGATTTTTCTAGGAATGTTTTTATTTTTTTCCTATTCTTGGTTCTATCAAGAATGTCTTTAATATTAAGACTTGTAATATATTTATTTCTAAATTGGATTAGACAGCCTGTCCATCAATTGCAGATATTAAAACACATAGTGTCATCCTTTTCTAAGACTCAAACATATATTGTCATCCTGTTCTTAAATGACAATATGTGTCTTAATGAAATATCTGCGCTTGATTAACAGGCTGGACTGTTTGTGGTTTTCTTGCGCTCAGGATAATTTTCATGAGTAAGTCGAGTCTGCCCTAATTGAAGCAATTTAAATTTGCCTAATTTGGGATAGGTATTTAATAAAATCTAGGAAGTTAGTTTGTTTTCTATGGCATTCTTGGTACCATATGTTTTGTTGCAACTGATAAATATAGTTTGGTGTGTAAAATATTCTAGCAAACGTTTTAGAACTTCTCGTCAAATAAATTTAAAGTAGAGAAATTCCTACTAAAAAAATTCTCAACAAAAAAAATAGAGCAGGGATAGGCAAAATTTTTAATATGTAATACTTTTTGAAAAAAGCTGAAACTATGAGATTTTTTGAGTTTATGTCAGAGCCCTGATGTACTCCGGTATAGTTGGTACCTTGGTTTCGGAATTAGCAATGCCAAAAAAACTCGATAAAAAATGTATGATGTTCTTTTTAGGTTATGTCAGAACTCTATTGTGGTATGGTTTTTTGGAACTTGGATTTGGGTTCAACGAGCTCAAAAACGATTGGTTAACATGGTTCCTTCAAACCCGAAAATCATTTTTTTTTTTGTACGTTCGTGCTTAGCTGCTATAATATTAGATTATGGCCAAACTTCATTTTTTTAAAGCCAGTACTAGTTAGTATTTAACTCGACTTTACCAAGAACTAAATTTAAAATCTTTTAAAGATGTTCTAAATATCATATGTCTATTAATTCAAGACACCGCCGTTCGGATTCGACTATAAACTGTAGATCTATGTGGTTCCCTAGTCAAGTCAGGGAACTATGTACATATAAATATATATATATCCTTAGACTGCAAGTGTATTTAAAATTCGTCTCTGAAAGATTCTTAAACTTTTTATAACTTGGTTACCGTAGTTTTTATTTCTTTATGAACTGTATTAGCTGCAATACTTTCTCGGTTTCTTATTTTCATTATTAATTTAGCGCACATTGGGGCAAAAATTATTAACACCCTGTTGCAAACCGAGTATATTGTTTTCCTTTGTATATATGTATATACCATATATACATACATGTATATATATATACCATATAGTTTTTTCGTTCTAGCTAAACAAATAATTCATTTTCGTGTAAAACTTCATTTCGATTGTTGAACTGCCCCCAATGCAACCTTTAGTATACCCATTGTTAGCAAAATTTGCCCCAGGATTTATGAACACATGACGCGCTCTGTGGCACAATCTGTGGAATATTGGTGGCTGTGAATTTTGGTGCTGTGCTTGTAAATGAAATTTCTGGGATTCAAATTGCAATTTGCTTTGGCATTGGTTTCCATTTATTAATTAATTTTGCGTCAGATTATAAAAAAAAGTTGATGTGAAATTAAATAAACGCAATCTGTAGTTGAATAATAATATGCCACTACATGGCAACAAAAAGAGCTAGGGATATTTAAAATCATATTTTGAGCTTTTAACTGTTATTTAATAAAGCTTTAGAATGAAATAACTTTGGTTTAAGTAGATATGGATATGATTTTTGAATATTTTAAGTTGCGTTATAATGCGCTGACAAAGATGACTGCTTTCTAGAAATGAAAAAAAATTATTTTCTTGCTTCATTATTGTTAAAATCCGAAAGATTTTATTTTGAGTATTTTGAGATGAGGGGACTCAGTACAACATGGCGCCGAACTGTTTTGAAAGAAGCTGAAGAATCAGGACGTTACTGGAGCGAAGTGAAGCAATTGGCACAAAACCGGATATGATTTAGATGCTTTACAGAGACCCAATGCTCCTCAAGGAGTTAAAGAAATAAAAGAGGAGTTTAAGATGATTGATGTGGTGAGGGGGCTCAGTAGGAGCAATGAATCTAAAAGCGATGCCGGCGGTAGCAAAGCTACTGGTAGGGCCACCCATGCCGGTAAGGTCGAAGTAGAGCCTCGAAGCTAAGATAAATCCACAACAAATCAAATCCTGGTGCCTTTTTGGGAGTCACATTGCCAACTGGTAGGCGCCTGTTCTCCAGGTTAGGGGCGGCCTGCCTTGATACCATCACTCATTGATCTCTCTAAAGATGTCAGATTAACATGGAACCAAACCACAACGAAAATTTTTCTCCAAGGGGTACCCAGCAATAGGCGGCCAATTCCCCTGCTTCAGCAGCCAGCACAGAGGATTTGGAGGTGCTAATTTCAAGTTATAATGATAAACCGATGAATATAACCAAGAGGGTCTAGGCTCTACTTAGGAGAACATAATTACACAGACCAACATGGTTTAGTTGTTGGAAAGTTATGGGTCATTTCCGAAGTAATTTGCTGCGTAGAATCCAAATCCGGGGCCAGAATTGGCCTAACACGTCAGGATTTTGAGATATTTGAGGTTATTTACCCAAATTTTTTGCATCCTGTACATAACCTCAAAAATCTCAAAATCCTGACGTGATGGGCCAATTCTGGCCTCGGGTTCGGATTCTACGCAGCAAATTACTTCGGAAATGACGCTTAGCTTTCCAACAACTGACATGACCCCGGTATTTGTAGGCCTGTGCTATTTATAATGTAAAGATCAAAGATTCCTATTGTAAGATTTTCTCGGTTCAAGATTTTTCGAGATTTTTAAAAAAAATGCAGCTCAATTAAATTTATACCGTTTGGCTTAACAGTAGCTACATATAATTTTTTATAGCTAAAAAGCAGTAAAAAAACAAAAAAAGCACCCTTTATTTGCAACTGAACATTGTAAAAGCAGCCTCAGCAGGCGTTCAAAAGACCTTGATCAAAAATTTACCGGAATCATCACTTTGTGTTGCTCTCAGTCACCCTCCTTGATGTCTCTTATATTTTTGAATCAGGGTAGCATGTTGCCTCAGCTCACTGGCTATAAGTGAAGAACCCTGTAGCAGTTTAATGGTCCAAATATTCGTCTTCTAGCTGCTTCTTTAGCTTCACATCGCAGAAATACGTTCTTAGGAACCAGTCCTCGCAAGACATTATGAGTTTCGCTAAAATTAAGCCCCATGACACATGTGTGGCCTAAAAAATCTTTAAAGGACTGCACTTTGATCAGTTTCAATCACCAGGTGATTCTCCTTGATGTCGTTAGCTTCAGCAAAATAAGAATGCTCTAATTGCCCATATCATCTCAAATGGAAAACGCTCAGTATCCTTGTGACTTGATAAACGAATAAAAAAATGCAACTAAAGCCCTGCATAATTAGCATAATATACTTCAATAATTATTTCATTTTATTCCATTCCATTCCGATTATATCGATTTTTCAAGCTTATTATGAGTATATCGTTACTGCTAATTGAAGCTTATTGCAACTTACACAAATGCTTATAAAGTTACAAACTGTCTAAAGTGCTATCATATGAGAGCACTCCTTCAAAACATAGTACACTCGTACACACACACACACACACTATGGCATACTAACATGTGTACATGAACGAATAGAAATATGAAGCGTCTTATTATTTCAACTTGCCAGCCATGCCGACTGTTTTATAGACACTTCAAGCATGATGTGAAGTAGAATGTAACTTAATAACTTTGGCACAAATAAAGCAACAATAAAATTGTTGTTGTTATAGTTGTTCTTATTGTTGTTGTTTTGGTTGTTGTTGTCTACTTATTAAATATGCGTAAGTAACTCTTTGCAACACATTTAGCAGACAACATAGCAACAAATGTGTCTTGTTATATGGAACTTTGCAGCCAGGCAACCAAAACTAGAAAATTATTTTAAACATACAGAGAGAAAAAAATCATATCTGTTTGTACTGGAAATAATACTAGATAAAGAATTGTTTCATTCAAATTGAGCACTACTCAAAAACAGCTCAAAAGAACTTTTTTATGTATTTTTTTTAATCTTTTTTGGCCAAATTCTTTGTTTTTTTTATATTAAGTAAAAAAGCCTCGAATTTAGTTGTAGTGTAACTTACCTCTTTAAGAATCTTTCGTACTCAATGCAAAAACAAACACAAGCCGCCTTTTATAATTTCGTGATCCTAAGAAGAAAAAGAAATAAACTGTTTTAATTTAAGCTTTTTTTTTTTTTAACAATGCACTGTGAGCCCAGATTTTCATATTTTGGCCAAAACCCTGTCATTTCCATAATAATTTTTTTAGAGTGATGCAATTTTACACACTTGTTCCTAAAGGATTGAACTATTTTTCTGAGAAGTTTGAGCTTCCTCAGATTTTTTGAGATATAGATAATCCAGACCAAAATTGGAAAAAATTTTAAAAAAACCAAACAATTTTTTTAACTTAATTAAAAAAAAAAAAACGGTTAATTAGAATTGGACGATATTTCACACAGAGGTAGATATGAGCTTCTCATACATTGAAAAAATAGCCTATACCCAAAATATTGAATGGTTTTGGAGTTATAGCCCCAAATAATTTCAGCTTTCCAAGCAAATTACAGAAAGACAACATAACCAATCCATCTAGTTTTTAACTGTTATAATCTTTTTTTGCATGCTCTCTTAATTTCCGCAAAAAAATTTTAAGAATTCATATTTCAATTTTTACTTTTTTTCGTCAAAATTTATCATTTTTACAAGTATGCCTTAAAATTTTCCAATTGTACTTTTGTTATACATCTTAGTACTTTTTGAACTTTTGAAAAAATGGTTATTAAAGCATACTTTTAGGCAGCTAAGAAATTCCAAAAATAGTAAAATTTTCTGGCGGTCAATATTTAAATACAACTTTTAGATACAAAATTCAATTTCCGAAAATCGGCAGGAATAACATTTTGTTGTAAAACATGTGAAGAAATTTATAAAAATTTTTTCGATCAAATATCGGGTGGTATTCGGAGGTACCCTTGAAGCAAAGCAGCCAAATGATACAAAAACCAAAAAAATCTTTTTAACTACTCGAATATATTTAAGACCGAAAAGTTTTTAAGCTCAGTTTTATTTTTCTTTCTGAAGTTATATTTATAAATAATAAAGTGAATGAAGATTTCGTAGCTACATGTATCATGGTAAGTGCCGTTTTGTTTTTTTCTGAAAATATTCGCGAAAGCTCATAAAATACAAAATGTCAACTTTGATTGCCAATAACTTAAAAACCACTAATAATATAATAATTAAAAATTTTTTTTTACACAGGGATACCTTAATATGTGTGAAATAATATTAGATTGTCATTTTGTCCAAATTTTAATTTTCATTAGGAGGGCTTTTGGCCAAAATCTGGCCACGCAGGCCCATTGTGCAATGCTTGAAAAATTGTTGTTATAAATTAAACCGCATCTTCAACTACACCGAACTGATTATAAATGAGTGAAGAATACAAAAATAATACACAAATTATCTTTCATTGTTTTATGAAACTAATAATTCTTTTTTTTTTATTAATTAATTAAAATAAATATTTTTCCAACAATTTTAGAAGAAATGTTCTTATTTATTTGACAAAATTTTGGACTGAATCGCTCTCTTCACAAAGAGGAAAATAAAAAGATATTTAACAATGTACTTTTTTTTATTCTATTCATTATTTTTAATATAATATAGAATTATAGTATTACATAAAAAAAATATAAAATTTTTTTTTGCTTTGTCTCAATCATAAAAATATAATTTTTTTTTTACAAATATGTAATTATTGAATTTTTTTACTTTTCAAATCATCTTAGTTCAAAAAAATATTTTTAGAAAAATCGTACCATACCTATGGACAAAAATTAAAACCTATAAAAGATTTTTTATGCTAAGTCAATAAGGATTTAGTGGCGATGCTCGTATTTAAACTGAAATAATTTTTTAAATTTTCATCAATATTCTTAGAATATCTTAACTTATTCATTGATAACACTAGCTTACGCGAAAAACGAACCTGCGTAAAAAAGTGTTTTTAGGGAAATTTGGGTAGAGAAACACGAAAAAGACATTCATTTTTTTTTTTTTTTTTTCAGAACCGTTTTCGAGATTTTTTCGAAAAAAAGTATTTATTTTTACAGATTAATTATATAAATTACTGATGTTATAAGCAACCAAAGTCGAAAAAAAGTGTAATTTCCAATCATTTTTCAAAATTACACATTTAAAATTTTTAAGTTTTTACTAACGAGAAAAAATTTTCAAAAATTAAATTAGGCTTTAGGTTGAAAATCGGGTAAGAACTGTAGATGATCCCAAAATTATTCTAAAAAACACTCATATTTTTTTCCTGGTTCGCAACTCATATCTTGCATAAAAAAATTGTTCTTGTCTTGCATAAATGAATTTCCCTTTTAATAAGAATATTAGCCATGGTTAATTTCAATCGCAAGGTATAGAGGTGTGCTAAGCAAGAGTAAAGAAAATATGGGTAGATGGCGACAGCAAAAAATTTTAAATTGGAAGCAAGGAAAGACAAAAACAAACAAAATTTATTCGTTCTCATTTTTCGTTTCCCGGTGCACGTACGATTGGCAACCTTTGGATAGATTTCTTTAATTATGTATGATTTCCTATATAAAGAAAATGCGGATGTAGAAGTGAACACATAAATTGATTAATTTTTTTTTTTTAAATACTTTTTTCAACCCAGTGGTAATTTGACTGCGTTCCAGATATACCTTCTACATGAAAATCAACCCAAATGCCATTTGAGTAGGAACTTAAATAAATTCAAATTTTTCAGATTGGCAGATTTTATAAAAAATTTCTATAAGAAAATTTTAGTCAAGCTTTTTGCTCTCTCCTAGCTTAGAATTCCTTATTTAATTTAAAATATATTTGAGTTAGTTTTTTAAATTGTTTTCAGGTATTCTGTGGCTCATTTTTGTCTTACTTTACAAACTCTACTCCTTTCAAATATTTTGTAACAAATCTGCAGTCAAAAACTTTCACTTTTTTCTAATTAATCATTAATTTACTATGCGACCGACTTTTTCTCACTGTGCATAGCCTTTGACTGTATGAGTGAGTGTCTTTGAATCGTATACACTATTATATGTGTGTGTATGTGTGTACGTATGGCCCTTGAGTTAATGATGTGCTTGAAGTAATTAAAACACAAGCTTGATATGTGCATGTATCTATGTACATGCGTGTCTGTTTGTATTTGTATATGTATGTGTGTGAGCGATTGTTGTTATGTAGTATATTATTGCTTGATGTACGTTGACTGCTACGATGATGATTGAGCGTTTTGTATATGACTCAAGTGCACTTGTTTTGCCCGTTGTTGTTGTAGTTTTTTTGTTGTAGCATTTGTTGTTTGTGTTGTTCTTGCTGCAGCTGAGCACATTTAACAGCTATTTAGTTATTAAAAACAAATTATTCAACTATTTTGCATACTGACATAAATTTATTTAAACGATGAGCAACAAATTATTTTCAACTTAAAGAGAAAGAGGAAATTGAGCAACAACAAAATTGAAATGACAGAAAATTTCAACAAAAAAGAGAAAAAGCTAAAGCAGAGCTTTTTTGGAGCTACGAACTTGAAATATGCTTAAACGTGTGACTTGTAGCAAGAACATATGGCACTCTGGAATTCTTTTTTAAAGCCAAGACTGTCTAACAAGCTGTGGATGTGGAAAGGAATTAGAGGATCCGCGGCATACTGTTTTAGCTCTTTAAAAAATCTTACATCGAATAGCCCGACATAAAATAAAGTAAAAATAGAATATTTAAGAAAAATATTCGTGTTTATATGGGTCATTCTCTGTCAAACCAACCATCCCCTCCTCACACTTCAATTTAAAACCGTATGCTGAGTTTTGATATTTCAAAATGGCGGAACTAGAATGGCCGCCAAAGCAAAGTAACTCCATAATTAAGTCACTATTTGCATTTATTTTTATTTTATTATCAGGTTGCAATTACCGCTTTTATTTGCTATTCAGACACTTTTGTAGTAGCTGATTATAAGTTTTTTTTAAATTTCAAAATGGCGGACCTAAAATGTGTTTTTCATTTTTGTGTTAAAAGTTTGAGTTATGCAAATATAGGTTTTCGGGGTCACTAATCACGAATCTGCGGTTAGAATTTCAAAGTTACAAAATGGAAGATCTAAGAAAGATTATTTAGGTTTCCGGCGGCCATCTTAGGTCCGCCATTTCGTAATTTTTAAAAAGAAGACGAGAAGACGAATATGTTAAGCATAAAAAAGTTGACTTATCGTAAAAATTGTAGAGTTAGGAGGGGTTGGCTGGTTTGACAGAGAATGACCTATATGTTTCTCCCAAAAAATATAGAATACATTTTATGTAGCATACATTTAGGTGTCTCCAATGTACCCACTAAGAATACATGAAGAGTATATAAAAATGTATGCTACATCATCGAGCAAACATAAAATCGCATAAATTTGTAAAGTTCGCTGACTGCCACAGGAGACACAAAAACAGAGAGGGCGAAAAAAATGGAGAGGAGAAAGAGTATGCGTAGAAGAGAAACATTGTGGAACAAAGAGAAAGAGAGCTAAAGGCAGTGACTGAAACTAATCAATCTTAATGTCACACGAAAAGCAACAAAATTTTACTCCGTTTGTGTGTGTGCGTATGTGTGTGTAAGCCATTGCTGAATGTTGCTAAGAGAATAGAGGAGACGGGAATTTTGATGGGAGGGCTGGGGTGCAGCAGTAGCATGATGCTGGGATATGATGCTGCCGCTGCTGCTGCTTTTGATGTCATTAGAAAATGTTGCAGGTAAATGAATGCTTGCGATCCATTTTCGGAAAAGCAAGCACGCAAGCAATGTGAAAAACTTTTGCCTCAAAGAGTGGGAAAAGCTTGTTGAGGGAAATAAGAGCAAAATACAAAAAAAGAAAAACCCAGAGAAAGGGACTCTAAAGAAAAATCGAAACATTGAAACTTTAACGCTGCGATTTCTTAAACTTTTTATACACAGCATACTGTCTTGGGTTAAGGGTATATTGGATTTTGTAGAAGCAAAGGAAGACTTGGCGGATCGTAAGTTTTTTATAAGAAATATTTAATAAATATATATTGTAGATTGATTCTTAAAAAACGTCAAACCTAATCTGAGAGTTGTGTTTCTCATTTTGGTTTAAATTCAAGTTTTATTGAGACACTATGTGTTCGTGTGAGTCTAAGCAGTAAAAAAAAAACGGTCATATTTGCACAATACAATCCCTTAGGGTAGTGCTGGAAGTATCGATGCTTCGATGTATCGAAGTTAAAAATATAGAAAACATCGCTGTTGGCCAACATACATATCAGAGACCTGCAACCGATATGAACAAGTCAGCTTAATCATGTTTGCTGAAAACGACTTTGACGCAAAAAACAGAGCTGCCAACCGGTCAATTGCGATACCATACCGCATGCCAGCTGACCGCAAAACCAAACCAATCCCGACCGGTACTGGCCGCATTTTACCGCATGAACGAAAATAATTTGACCGCATAGTGACTGAAACCGCTTTAGAACGCAAAATTCAAGTCAATGATTCGATGTGAATAAAAAAAAGATACGGGTTTCAGTTCTCTGATACATATAATATATATAGATATTTTTAGCTTCGATACATCGACGCATCGATATAACATTGATGTTTCTCCAGCAATGCCTAAGGGGCACCATAACCTCTTTCCCTTATCTAGCAAATAATATTTTTTTTTGACATTTATAATAAAGTAGGGTATTCCACTGTCAGCCATTGCAACAACGGACTCCCTTTTTTGGAACTTTGGTAAGCATAAGAAGTTGCTGTTCAATGAATTGGATGCTGTTATTGTTGCTTTTTTGTTGTTGTTGTTGTTGCTGTTGCTGCATATGCGTATGACAAACGTGCTTGTTGGTGATTGATGTGTCATCATTCAACTGGCAACAAAATGTCGCTTTCGCCTGCTCTGTTTTTTAAAGCTGTTTTACAAATGTTTACAATGTTGCGTGATTTGCAACTGAATGAGTGACAGACCAAAGACGTCAAGTGCGAGGGATGACTGAAGCCTTTTTAGCAGACTAAGTCTCCCCGGGTGCTGAATTTTATCTCATCTATTTGTCTTTTAAAGTTTCAAGTTGAATTGGCTGCAGCAAGAGAGAGAAATGTTAAAGTTAACGATTAGCATGCGAATGGTAAATTTTGTGACAAGTTGGCAGCATTTGCTTAAATTTAGGCTGCTGGCAAGCACCAACAGAGTTTTTAGTCAAAATTAATTTGTGGCACAATTTCTTGTTGAAAAACATGAGCTGACCAGGTTTAAACTTTCTCAAAGTCAATATTGAACGCGCAAACTCATTGACATACTACAATATAACTTTCTAGCAGCTGAAATTAGATTCGACAATTTAATGGCATACTAGCTTTTCCTAAAAAGTTTCAAAAAGTTTAACAAAAGGCATTTGTTTACTTGAATTCAAGTGAATATGTATGTCAAAATTGTGGATGAGGACAATACGTCTTGTAGTAAGATACTAGAAAAAATCCCTTTTTTTTTCAAGGTTTCCAAAAACAATGCATTAAAATTCGTTTTCCGGATAATTGTATTGTTGTCTTAAAATTGTTATTTTATTACTGCCCATGCTCCATACGTTCTTGAATTTCAGGAAAGTTAAAGTACAGTCATTGTTATTATTATTATTTCCTTGAGTTCACAGAATAGGGCGGTGACTTGTTCCTTCCATCGTTCTCGATTGAAAGCGAAGTTCAGTCATGCCAACCAATAAAATCTTTGTCTTTAATACAAAGATAGTTCAGATTTAACTCGCTGTATATAGAAAAATCCTCCTCAATGCCAAAGTCCTATCTTTTATTATATCAATATATAGTAATTTAACAAAAACATTTAAATTGGTATTGTAAAGCTGCACAAAAGTTACATTTGAGTATAAAAACACATTTGTTTTCAAAATTTCGAATGTGCAATCAAAAATGATGAGATTTGCAATTTAAATTGCGTATACGCAATGTATGGACTGCAAATGTAGGCGCAGCCGAATCAGGCAAAAAATTTTGTGCGATTGTTATTTGTGCTATTTTTATCAAATGAATCAAGTGTTCAAGCATTTCCAGAACTAATCACAAAAATATGTTTATTTTTGCTGCAGCATTTAAAATTGAAAAAATTCTACTTTTTTCACGTGGATTGGTTGAAAGGGTATATTTTTACATAGATACGATTGCTAATTATTAAAAGCAAAAACTACTATTAGGTTATTTCCCTTGATAGCAGTAAGAGGTACCTTTGCTACTAGTTCCCAAATTTACCTATCTATATTCTTTCTCTTCTAATTTTCGAAGTAAAGCCTAGAGAAAATGAAAAGGCATACTTTCAGATTGGATCTTTATTAATAAACTTACAAAGAATTGTAGTTGAAATCGAAGATATTTTTGTTTTCAGCCCATCAGCAACCATAAATACTTTTTCGTCACAAGAAGTAAGTGTCAAAAAAATGTTGGACTGCATTTTCTCTTTGAGCATGACATTTGACTACGGAAATGACCAGAACATGTAGAGGATACGAAAATTTTTTTCAATTATTAAGCTAGTGTTGTTTTGTTTTAAATTTCACATATACGGGCTTCGCAAAAATGGCAAATGTTGCCGTACTTAGGATGTACCACATTAATATTTAAAATTAATTCCAATAAACAAAAAATATTTAAGTGATGAAGAAGATTCCGCTGATGTTGACGATATCATTAGTAATTTAATACAATAAAAATATTTAAGCACTAAAACAACGAAAAATTTGTGTTTTTGGGAGCATTTTCGTTTAACTTTTTTTTAACAGATTTATTTTGATTTTTAGCTTATTTTAGCACCTTTTTTTTTTCAAATCTAGCATATTTGGTCTCTCAATTTCTGGCATCACTGTTCAGCAGATTAAAAAAAACTTTATCGAATGCCAACGATAAATCTCTTTAGCCCACTCCAAGCTACTTATTGCCCAAAACACAAAAGTCAACCAAAAACAACAACAGTAAGTACCTTCATATAAAAAAAAAAAAAAACTCCATCAATTTTGTGACGTCAGAAAATGTTTTAACAAAATTTGCACGAGTTTGTACCAACACTTAACCTTGAAATGTACACAAAATTGTTTCCAACTTGCTGTTAGGTAAACTTTAAACTGTCAAAATAAAAACCACGGCATTACATTTTGGTCTCGTTTTGCATTTAAATTTTTGTACAATTGAACAACAACAAGAAGTGCAGAGCATTTTCACACGCAAATCCCATAAATACTCACAGCAGCCGCCAATGCTCAAAATAAATTATCTGAAGCACCCGCAACCATCATGCCACAGCCAACAACTACAACATAGCGAGCATATATGTAAAACAGTCGGAAAATAAAGTAAAATCGAGTGAAACCGAATTCGATATACCTGCTCCGAGAAGTGGTTAACAGCTGCTAGATAAGCTCTGTACCTAAAAAAAAAAAATTCTAACAAACTATAAGAAGGATATTAAAACTTAGGCCTGGTTTGCTACAAATTTCTTCAGCTTTTCATTTTTTTTCATGCACAACATGATATTTTTATCCGAATTTCTAGAAATTTTAACCGATTTTCTGTGGAAGCTCAATACAAGATACTTCTTATCATATTCCTACCAAGTTGTAAAAAGTCAAAATTTATGCTGAAGATTGGAATAGATTAGTTTCGATACCACAGATGGGAACAGGATAAATTGCTCGTGCCCATCATTCTCATGCCTGAAAAAGCGTTTGGTATACTGTCACCGGGTACAATATTCTTCCAAATTGTAAGTAGTAACAAATGATGCTGAAGAATGGAAGCAGCAGCGTACTTAAAACTGGGTATATAAACTGTATATAAGAATGTCAAGTGCGCCGTCCAATCTTTATGGGAGCACAAGCGATATTTGACCTAGGATATATTATCGAATGCTCAACAGTTGCATTTCAATGCAGGCCGATTATTTCTTGTGAATCTATGCAGGCCACTTGAGGCCTACATAGTAAAAATAGTCATAAACTATTCCTATAATGTGCGCTCCGATGTGACGTCTTATGTTTATGTCTAAGCAATGGATTAGTTTCGAAACTACAAATGTGAATGAAAAAAAATGTTCGAGCCCATCATTCTTGTTCGTGAACAAGCGTTTAGTATCCTGTCTTCAGGTTTTTTTTTAATTTAGAAAAACCACGCTGTATTTTTATTTTTTTAGGGTTCGGTAGAATTTTAGGAGCCGCCTTAATTTTGGGTTCATCAACTCTAATCGACACAAGACCGATTACGTTTTGTTAATTAGGCTCACATGAAACTTCTTACCAAATTTGCTGCCTCAAGTTCAAATATAATAGTATATAAAGGGTCATCAAACTTGAGGTTTTTTTAACTACAAAAAAAAAAAAAATTCAAATGAATCGTAAAATCTTTATTATCAATAGAAAGAACCATTCTTGCCATTCACTTTTTAAAGATAATCTCTTTAAATTTTCTATGCGGGGGTTCCAATTTTCGATGACGCGTTCGAGCATAATTGGATAACACGGGTAATGTTGGCCTCTAGTGCTTCAATCGTAGCTGGCTTATCCACAAACACTTTAGACTTCCCGTAGCCCCAAAGGAAAAAGTCGAATGGTGTGATATCACACGATCTTGGTGACCAATTCACTGGTCCGGAGCGTAAAATTGATTAATTAATTGTTCACCAAATTGTTTCCATAAAATGGTCTAAGCGCGCGAAATTCTTTACCGAACGATTTGTAAACGTTGGTCGGGAGTAAGTCCATCCATGATGAAATGGCAATATAAACTGAATAAAAAACACATGACAGCTTGACAGTACTCAAGCGTGATATATCAAAAAAACCCTATTGAAAAAAAAACCTCAAGATTGATGACCCTGTAGTATATACGTAGGTATACATAAAGTTGAACACCAAAAAAGTTTAATAGTGAGGAGGGACGTGGTTGTCTAAATTTCTGCATTGTTGTACCCTGTTCAAAGCTATAATTATTGCATATATGCAATGGGCTGAAGGAGGCATGGCACACCCCATGACATATATATATTCTTGATCAGGAGGAACTGATGTATCGGTAAGGCCATACCTGTGTGTCCGTCCATACGAACAAAAGTGTATCGAGACTAAAAGATCTGTAAAACGAAATAATGCCAGGGGGAAAGGGGCACAAATTTGGGAATTATAGGATATCCCATTTGGGATTTTTGTCATTCCGTGCGAAATTTTTCATTCTGCGTATACGCCTTAAAGAGATAAATTTTCATTGTCTCATTGTCTGGAAAGAGGTGCATATATCGTCCCAATTCAATAAACAGCATCTGCTTACAAAGTTCGGGCCCATTTTGGTAAATTTTAGGATCCGAAGTTTTTAATATCCCCCTGATCCAATTTTTCGTACAGCAAAACCAATGGACATGCCTCTGCAGTTCATCCCAATCCATTGAAGAGCTATTTGCTAGTTTTATACTTTATTCTCCCTATGACATTTTACATGTTATCCAAACTAAGTATACCCCATTCTACAGTGTATTAAAAGAATAACTGAAAATATTGGCATGTAACATCCGGTGGCAGGAACGCTTAGAATACGGGCGCGACCAGAAAACAAATGTCGAATTGAATGTCAGAAAATATTATTTGCAGCTTTGGCTGCAACGCACAACACACACAATCATGCACATATAAAAAGGTATATACATATGTATGTATATGGTTTGTGTATGTAGATGCATGTAGTTGCATTGGCCTGGCTTTGTATTGTAAGCCAAAATGCATGTCAATGGGAAATATCTAGCGAGATATGCAAACACATGCAACAAAAATGAAAATGAATTTGGCCATGGCTAACGCAATTGTAGACTGGCAGGGCCCAAAAGCCAACCAGAGATGCAGCCAAATATTATGACCCAATCGGAGTAGTGTGCCAAATATCGCTTTCAAATAACTTTAACCATAAAGCGATATACGTTATCTTTAATCTTAAGCTCTTTGAATCTATTTTGTTGGATTTGGTGCATTTTTGCTTTGTCATTAAAAATAAAATTTTTCACTGCATTTATTCAAATATGTTTCTATTCCCTTATATCTTTCTCCGTTTTATGCTTATAAGTCAGAAATTTTGAAATCAGTGAGCAAAGTTTCTAGCTGGATATGGATCAGAAAACTGCCTCCAATGATTTTTAAAAGGTAATGTCTCATAGTTAAAAAAAAATTAATAAAATACCTTAAATTAATTGTGTTGGTAATGGTTCCTTCATTATATGTTTTTTTTTTTTTGTAAGAAAATTTCATTTCATTTTTCTTATTATGTCTTTAAGCTATTCCTTATACGGTGTAAATAGGGTACAAGTGAATTGAGTGGAGCAATGGGAAAAAAATTAATTTCTTATCATATGACAACAAAATTTTTCGCTTCGTCATTAGGTACATAAAAAGAAATTTTCCTTTTCAGAAAGAAAACGAAACTTCATATAAAAAAAACACTGTCAAAATTCTTAGCGCCAAGAATTTTATTCATTGGTACGCAGTTCCAGTGCTGCCCATTTTTTGTGAAATTGACATGTAGATGGCGCCGGGAAAAAGCTCAGAATTTTTTTCGCGCGCTAAAAACAAAACATAAATGCGCAGCAAATTATTTTGATAGCAGAAACAATGCAAAATAGATGCACAAACTTTACTAAAGAGCAGAAAATTGTCGTTTAGGGATCATGTGGTGCTCCATAAACGCAATAAATGTCTTGAAAACATCCGTGGACATATGAACATTTTCGAAAAATGCTGCCGGATTCTGTACCATGTCTTTGAACTGAAAATTTTTCGCAAAATGTGAATAATTGAATTGCAATATTAATTCACTTCAAAATTCTTACGTCTCTACAAAATTTTTCACTCCAGCTCTGCGTATTAATAATGAGTTTACCCACATACTCCGTTTTTGCTTGAGTTTCGCAAATAACTTGGCAATAATAATAAATATTCATTAATTTTTTCATATGACGATTAATTTTTGCACTTTTTAATATTTTATACACTTGTAAACAATTTGAAGACAGCTGATTTTTATTTTTAATTTTTGGCGCCATCTATTGTAGGTAGCGCCATCTACATGTCAAATGCCCAGACATGGGCAGCACTTATTTCTTTCAGGCGGTTTTACACTGCTGCGTACTAGCCTTTATATTCAAAAAATTGTATCGATAGTGGGAATCACCCTCACCTGCACTAAGGGAACCATAGAGCATTGAGTATTAAAATACTTTGCATGATCTAGATCAGTGGATTTTCAAGATGTTGGGCTTCAAACCCATTGCCGATTGCGTGTCAAAATGCTGGACCCGCAACTGGTCCATATAAAGTAAAAAAAAATTTTAGCTATAATATTTTTATTTCCTGGAGAATCTTTTTTGTTTTTTGTTGTTCGCTTAGTTTTATTTAGTTCTTAATTTCTACTTTGGTGATTTTCTTTAAAAATAATTTAATAAACAATAAATAAAAGAAATTCTAAAAAAAAGTTGATGTTTTTTCCAAAAATCTCAAATTCAATTGAAAACAAAAGAGTCTAGAGATTTCTGGAACAACTCTAAATATGAGTGTTGCATGAGTTAAGGGAAAGCTAATGTTGGCGGCTGAGGAAGAAACATGAATGTGAGTGCGGGTGTAAGATTTGGACAGGGGCTGTTTTGGAGGCATTTGTTTGTTTTAACTTGGGCAAATGTTGCAAAATGAGTTCAACGCAATTAGTATGAGCAGCAACAACAACAAAAAACAACACAAACAAAAGCTTCAATAGGAATGAACTGGCTAATAAGCCTTAACTTGGCCCATAGTTGAAATGCAGAATATGTGCATTTGTTATCTTTAACAAATCGAATTTTCCAATTAAAAATTTTTCAAAATTCAATCAAGTTATCAAATATGGTAATTGAAATTAAATGGATTGTTAGACAGATGGCTTAGATTGGGAAAAAAGTGCATCAAATAAAGGTCAGAATATTGGTGGATGTAAAAAATTTAGAACAAATGTGTTCTAAGTTACAAAGTTGGATAATTTTTAGTCATTTTTCATGTCATTTCAAAATTCTGGAAATTTAAATAAAATTATAAATACAATAATTTTTTTTTTTTATTTTAAGCTTTTTAATTTGATTAATTTGGAAATCCTAGTAAAAAAAACAGACGCACAAAGCAAATTCGAACTTATATTTAATTAAATTCGCGCTGCAGTTCAATGACCCAATAATATTTTATTATTTATTGTAAGTATATAGCAACACATAATATATCAAGAATTTTAATTGCAAGCAAGTCTTTGTACATATTTGACAAAAACTTAGCAAACTTTTAAGCAGCCATTTGGACAGTTTGAAAAGTGCACAAACTTAATAAAAAAAACATAAAATTACAAAACTATAAGATGAAATTTTTCGAGTAACGAGCAAAATATTACGTATACGCCGTGTACAAACACAAAGACATACCCCAACACACACACGACCTCATTTTTTTCTTATCAATGCATTGGGTGTAGTCATTTGTTGTTGCATCAGGCACATGACATGGTCATATGCTTGGAATCTGCTCTGCCTTTGCTTATCTAGCTGCCAGTTGACCGCGCTTATTGTTGTTGCTGTTGCATCCAATCTGCAACACAATCTCTGCTCAAATACGGAAAAATGAAGTTATTGGAAATGACTGTCAAACGGCAGTTGCCGAGGCAGAGCTCGACCAGCAGAATATGTTTCCTATACAAAATGTTTGGCATCGTGTATTTTCATTTTATTTTTCTTCTTTATTTTTTTCTCTTTATTGTACATGCCAGACATTTACTTTGCTTTTGTTCACAGGCTCCAAGGAGGACTTCTTTGCTGGAACTAGATTTTTCCTTGCTTGGTCACTTTTTATCCAGTTACCAATGTTATATGCGGGTCTTGGAGCATGTGTGTAACTTGTGCAAAAAGCGTGTCGATAATCAAATGTCAGCAGATAAAAATTCAAAAGCCAAGTTCTTGGCATACGCCAAGACAGCTGTAAATACTACCCAACAATTGGTTTGATTCTAAAGTAATGTTTGTGATTTCATTGCTGTGATTTCTGTATGGAGACACTAGACAGCTCCAGCTTGGACAGCCCATTCAATAAATATGTTTACAGTGTTGTGGTGACTCGGAAAAAGAACAGGGTTATAAAACTGCATAACTTATGGGGTGCTTGTGTTGAGCAAGAGGACTGTTTAAATTTAAATTGAATGTATATATGCAATATATAGCAGCTGTAAAGCAATTTAGGTACAGTCAAACCTATTTTTGTGCAAGGGATAGGGACCTCACAAAAAAAAATCGCACAGAAAAAGACCGCACTAAAAAAAGATTTGACTGTAATATCTTTTAGAGAGGGATTCGGTTAGGGAATTTTTTTCAACAAATTAAAATTGAACAGAAGTAATTAATAAACCAACAACGTTCCTTTTAATGAAATTAGTTATTTATTTGTTTTGAAAAATAAAAAAAATGCAATCAAAATATTTACAAAAATATAATCCCTCTGCGCAGTGTGCGGGATATCCGATTTTTGACATAATAAATGCAACTACTTGGCCGAAATTAAGAAGAAAAATCATTAACTTTCCAGGCCAGTACGCAGCGTCTTAAAAAGCCCTGAAAGAAAAAACGCATAGAGTTTGTAACCAAACAGTGCTACCCATATCTAGGCAATTGACATGTAGATGGCACAACTAGGTCGTTCACTAAGTAATTTCGTTTGATGACAACAGCTGATCTTATTGAATTTTTTCGCAGCCAACTTCACACTTAACCGCTTTACCTTTATATATTTGAACAGCTGATATAGTAAGGCTTTTTTGTATTAGGTGCGCAACTAAGTTCTCCTTGTTTTTTTGATGAAAATGTAACTTTATTGTAAAAAAAATGGTTACCGATGACTCATTCAAAGTATTGCCCATCGCTAGCTACAACTTTTTCCCATCTTTCTGGTAGAGTTCGCATACCTCGACGGTAGAAGTGTTCGTCTTTTGAGGCTATCCACGAATCCACACGTTTTGCGATATCTTCATATGAGTGGAACTGCTGATCAGCCAGACCAAGTGCCATCGAGCGGAACCAGTAATAATCGGAAGGCGCAATATCTAAGGAATATAGCGGGTGGGGTAGGACTTCCCATTTGAGCGTTCCCAAGTAGGTTTTAACAGGATTGGCAATGTGAGGCCGAGCGTTGTCATGCAGTAAAATCACTTTTTCGTGCCTCTGCTCGTATTGTGGCCGTTTTTCTCGCAGTGCTCGGCTCAATCGCATCAATTGAGTTCGATACCGTTCCCCAGTGATGGTCTTCGCTTTGTTTCAACAGCTCATAATAAACAACACCGACCTGGTTCCACCAAATGCACAGCATAACCTTCGCAGCGTGAATATTCGGCCGAGCCATTGACGTGGAAGCATGACCGGGTTGTCCCCAAGATTTTTTCCTCTTTGGGTTGCTGTAATGAATCCATTTTTCATCACCCGTCACGATGCGATGAAGAAAACTCTTCCTTCTTTGTCGCTGGAGCAGTTGTTCACAGGCGAAAAAACGACGCTCAACGTCCCTTGGTTTCAAATCATAATGAACCCAAGTTCCTAGCTTTTGAATCATTCCCAATGCATGCAATCGCTTGCAATTGACAAACAGCGAGAACTTAGTTGCGCTCCTAATAAAAATTTTGTTACATTTTTTGGAATAGTTTTTGTTTGTTTCCCTATCGAAGATAGAAGATCGAAAACAACATTTTCGGCATATTTTACTGTTTTACTATCAAAATGTAAAAATGCAGTTCATGCAAGGCGAAAATTATGTGATGTGTACGGAGAAGATGTGTTGACCGAACGCCAATGCCAAAATTGGTTTGCAAAATTTCGTTCCGGCAATTTCAATCTTGAGGATGCACCACGTCCTGGAAGGCCTCTTGAAGCCGATGTGGATAAAATAAAGTCGTTGGTCGTTGCAAATCGTCGAATAACAACTCGAGAGATTGCTGAAAGATTAAATTTGTCTAACGCAACCGTTCACAAGCACATGAAACGTCTAGAATTAATTTCGAAGCTTGACATATGGGTTCCTCATGTTCTTACAGAACGAAATTTGCTTCGTCGCATTTACGACTGTGATTTGCTTATCAAACGTCAAAGAAGTGATCCATTTTTGAAGCGCATTGTTACTGGCGACGAAAAGTGGGTTGTTTACAAGAATGTAAAGCGCAAGAGATCATGGTCTAAAAAGGATGAACCAGCTCAAACCACTTCAAAGGCCGATATTCACCAAAAAAAGGTTTTGTTGTCTGTTTGGTGGGATTTGAAAGGGATCGTCTATTTTGAGCTTTTGCCCGACAATACCACGATTAATTCTGAAGTGTATTGTGATCAGCTGGACAAATTGAGTGATGCACTCAAACAGAAGAGGCCAGAATTGATCAATAGAAAAGGTGTAGTGTTCCACCAGGCTAATGCGAGACCTCATACAAGTTTGATGACTCGCCAAAAGCTTTTGCAGCTTGAATGCTATGTGCACACCCACCATATTCTCCAGACTTGGCACCTTCGGACTATTACTTGTTCCGGTCTCTGCAAAATTTTTTGGATGGAAGAACCTTCGCCTCAAATCAGAACGTCAAAAACCACTTGGACCAGTTTTTTGCCTGCAAGGATTAAAAATTTTATGAGCGTGGAATCAATCTCTTGCCCGAAAGATGGCAAAAGGTATTGAATCAAAATGGAGAATATATAATTTCATAAAATGTTTTACACAAAAAAAAAAAATCGTGTTTACGTTGCACTAAAAAAAACGAAATTACTTAGTGAACGACCCAATAATATATAACACAGGTCTACATGGCTTAGTTGTTGAAAAGCTAAAGGTCATTTTCGCAGTAATTTGCTGCGTAGAATCCGAATCCGGGGTCAGAATTAGTCCATCACGTCAGGATTTTAAGATATTTCAGTTTATATACACGAAAAACGGCGTGTTTTTCCTACTTTTGAGGCTATGTAACGGGTCTCTCTAGTTACATCATTAAGGACCACTCTTACCCTTTAATCCCGGACGACCAAATTAATTTCCCAATGAAAAATGTAACGCATTCATACCATGCTTTAAATGACTTGGTTCACCTAGATCATTTAAGCGAATGCTCTCGAAAAGAGTATAGGTGACTCTTTACCAAGAACTATGCAGCTGCTTTCAAATGAGTATAAAAGTAACGTCACAATCATTGAAGAATTAGATGGGCAGGTCAAGAGAAGCAGATTGAAAAATGGCTGTTCTGCGGAAAGTCACCCATTTGGTAGCAGATTTACTTACACAATCATATCTTTCGCATTTTCAGCCCTTTTAAAATAAATCCCATTGGCAAGAATGAAGAAAGAAAACCTTCTAGTAATGCTGTTCAGGCCCTTGTGAAAAAATCATCCTAGGAGATTTGGCCTAGAACGGTACTTTCCAATAAAATAATTGGCTTTTGCTTATTTATTTATTTAAAATTAATGTAACCTTTAGAAAAAGCAAGCTCATTTCATATATTGACTTAAAAAAAAGGTTGTCAAGCGGTAAAGAAGTTTCTGTCACTTCTCCTTATTCAAGGCATGTAATATACATTTCAACAGCAAATTCCCAATTTTCTACACAATATGCTGCATTTTCTATTAAATACTAAAACATTTAAAAATTGAAATTCCAATAAGTCCGAAAAATGAAATAGCAATTATTTTAAGAAACTTTAGTGTCTGTTGCGTCATTCATCAAGCCTTTCTACTCATAAAATACATCATTAACTCTCAATGTTTGACAAATTATCAAGAAAATTTAACGAGTTTTCTTCAAATTGAATGAAGCACTAAAAGTTTTGGCCCAAAAGCGTCTTAACCACAAATTTCAACCAACCCAACAAATGCCATAGAATTCAGGCCTATAAATAACAAGTAGAAAATGACCACAGCAGTTGATATTTAAGTTAGTTTAGATATACGCAAAAGTTAGTCATGGTATAAAACATAATAGGGTAGAAAAATTTAATAGATTTGACTGAAGAAGAAGTTTTTGCATGTCAGCATTGGCAACACTGTTGGGCAGTTCGGAGGGGCGGGCTAGTAGCAAGTGTTAATAGCTCATAAATATTTTAAAATGTTTAACATTTTCTTGCAAAGTAAGCCATAGCAAGTTGTGGGAAACACAAATCCCAGTCAACCCTTTTTATGTGCATGTGCGGTTACGTGTGTGTGTGCGGTCATAAAATGGCGGCGGCATGTGCGACAGCGACGTCCCTTAAGTGTGACATAATATCTGAAATATTTTGTGCAAAGTTACACAAAGCAAAAGCAACGATGATGATGATGACGAGTAGAACGAGTAAACGCAGAAGACGCCATGTCCAAGCTTTGCCTTACAGCTTGGGTAGCTGCAACAACCCTAACCAGCACTCAAAAGCCCCCAAGTGCAACCCTGGCGCTGCTCGTTCGCAGGGTTGCAACCAGCCATGACATGTGCTTGCTTTGCATGCCATTTAATTTTGCAAAATGTTTGTTTGATGTCCTTAATAGGCTTAGAGCTTTTTACTTTACTCACCCACTAGTAGACCAAACATCCTCTTCAAAAAATATACTTGTTAAGGCAAAAGAAAAGTCAAGTTTTGTCAGTGACAAATTGTTTGTACACTAACTTCCCAAGAACAGTTTTTCATTGCGGCATTGTTTGACTTCAAAGCTATTTTTTTTCCTGGTCCGACTGCGATGTCTAAAATTCAAATATGAACAAACCTAAATGGTCCCGCTAACAGCGGATTGTACACTTACTTGGATTGGGGAATTAATGATAGATAAGATGATAAAATATTCACAATGTGCTGAAATCAATAAGGTAGGGGCTGTGTATGGAAAAAGTAGACGTTTTTGGTTTGTTGGACTCACATAAATCTACATACCTAGTATAGAGCCATCATAGACAAAGCACGCTCTATGCTCCAATAGGAGATAAAGGAAATCATCATTTTCGGCTGTTTCTATGTGAGGTGGTCTTAAAAAGATACACTCTTAAATACGAAAGCTCCTGTAAAATTCTTCTATGATACTAACATGGATCGGTAAACTGCATATCTTCTAGTCAAATTTTAGTGCTCATTCATACAGACAGTAGCACGCATAAATGAATATAGATTATATCACAAAAACTTATCCAATCGGTACAGCCTATAAAGATCTAGAAACTAGGAACGGAGAGATATACTTTGTAGAATCTGTTGGCCAAAAAATTCCTGAAAAGTTACAAAACTTCCTTCTACTTTTATGGTGCTGTGAATGGGGAATTAAAGCTTTGTGAAGTCCTCCGGGATTGGTAATTCAAAAAAAAAAAGTAGTTTGTGGTCATGGGACCCCCGTTCTTAACGAAGCTGTTTCGTCACATTAGATTATAATATCTCATTCAATCATCATCATCAGTGGTTTTTACAGCCCTAAGCGGATTTCTCCGTCCCTTCGAACAATATGCCCATGCCCAGCCTATCTTAAGCGTGCTAGTTTTATGAAGGATACTACATTATGGTCGTTGTACTGATGGTACAGTTCATGGTAACACCGAATGCGCCAACTTTCTTGTTCTTATCATCTGTTCTTCATTAATAATATCTTATTCAGGATCATCATCAACAGTGGTTTTTACAGCCCAGGTCGGGCCAAAACCGCCTCAAGTTTTTTGTCTCCAATGATCACGGTCTTTGGCTACAGTTCTCCAGTTACGAACTCCAATCTTCTTAGTGTCCTCGTCGACTCCATCTCTCCAACGTAACCGCGGACGTCCTCGTGTTCGTTTTCCCAAAGGTTCCGCTCTTAGTATTCTTCTAAGCGGATTTCTCCGTCCCTTCGAACAATATGCCCATGCCCAGCCTATCTTAAGCGTGCTAGTTTTATGAAGGATACTACATTATGGTCGTTGTACTGATGGTACAGTTCGTGGCTAAAATCGAATGCGCCAACTTTCTTGTTCGAATACCAGGCCAAATATTTTTCGCAGAATTTTCCTCTCAAACGTTTTAAGCGCGTTTCCATTCGTTCTTGACATCGTCCATGTTTTCGAAGCATAAGTCAGCACGAGTCTTACCAGTGCTTTGTAAATTCAATTCAATATTCCATGAAAATTATCTATTATTGTTTAAAACTATATGAAAACTTGGAATTAAAAAAAAAATCCTTTCTTCGTTACGTGACGATTTTTTTATAACTTCACTCTAACTATTTAGACCTACAAAATTTAATTTCTGGACTGCTGGCTTACCATCTGGACATTTGTTATGGCATACAGGAGTTTTTTTTCAAAAAAGAAGCAAAAAAATGCTGAAGGCGCATCTCTTCGAATTAACTTCTCCCAGATTTCCAAATCACTTCCTGGCGCAACTGGCCAATTATTCATAGGAGACTGAGGGGAAAAAGCGATCTTACAGACGGGTTTCCGACCGATCACAGTTTCTGAATGGAGGGAAGCACTTATCTATAATGGTCTGATGTTTGTTAGGTAGTTCGGTCGACGAAAATAGTTGATAACGAGTTTCCTTAAAAATTTCTACTCTTTGTTTAGGCTTAAAGTTAAGATTGATCTTAAAGTATCAATCACGTTTAAACGAAATGAGGTGTTTTACTTCGAATTTCATTGTAATTAGATGTATTTTGAAGTCGCTTCGAATATTTTAAATTTTTAATTTATTTTTGCTTAAAATTTGTTGTTTAACTTTTCTCTCTTGGGTTTCGAGCTCAAACCCCGCTCCCGCCGCTAAGCTTCAGACTTGTAGAAACCATCTGGACCTTTGTTTCAATTGTGTTTTTTACAAAATAGTGGTATAAAAATAGTAAAGGTGTATCTCTTTCCAAATCGCCTTTTGAAATAAAGTGCCCGATTCTAAGCTACCTGCTCCTGCACATTGTCAACTTGATGACAAAACTAATATTACCTCACTTAGTGTACACACAAAGTCTTAGGAAATTATGAAATATTCAAACAACTAAAGTTTGGGCGGCTGGCCAAGTTTGGTTGACGTTGTTGGTGTCGCCTGCATAAGAAAGCCAAAAGTCAAACACAAGTTTCAAATTTTTACATATTTCACTTGATAATGCCCACGTCGTAGTCATATTCATAGTCATCTTCATAGTCATAGTCATAGTTATGGCAGACGTTGTACTGGTTGGTATCATTTTTGGGGTCTTTATCGTATGCCGGCCTGTTGAATTGCATTTACCTTTGCCGTATGCCAATGCAGCGTTTAAAAAATAACGTCCTCGGCATCGTCGTCGCCATCTTTCAAGTCGAGTTTTTTTCAGGGGAAAAGTTTGCACATTGAGGTTGTCGAAAGTTTGCCTATTCATTAACCTAAATACGTGCACAGTAGGCATAGGACACACACAACTGATGTTTTCTAATATGTATGCGACTGAGTGGGTGTGCCTGTGAGTGTAGATCTGAGTTTTGAAGACAACGTTGGTGCTAGCCTGGCCTCGACTACTTCACCTGCAAGTTTCAAAAGCTAATTTACATATTTGAGTGACTCTCTGTCATAGCATATCTATGCCAGCAATCATCCTACAATGGAAATGTGACAGTATCTATGGCTTTGACTTTCGTTTTCGATGTGAAAATTTTGTATTAGCTGGTCCCGGTGTGGTTGCTCCCAACGACCAGCTCGATTAATTTGAAATTTGTGCCTAAGCCGTTTGGCATTGGATTAGCAAGCCAAGGTGTTGGGTTAGCAAAGACAAGAAAGTTTCATTTTAGGGTTAGCCCCTAATTGTCACCGAAGTGTCAAGCAATTTACACATACATAAAAACTTGCTACATATAGGAAAAGTTTAATTAAAGTGGTTTGTTTTTTTTTTTTTTTTTTTGAGAATAAGTTTTCTAACTGCAGTAAAAGTTTTTCCCCTTTTGTTATTTATTTTAAATTAAATGCAATTAACAGCAAATTCTTTGGGTTGAATAGTTGATAATGAGTAATGCTCAGGTAGAAGTTGGCAACCGACAAACCTAACTAACCAGGAACTGAACAAAATAGAACTGACTTAAAAGTTGACACTAATTTTCTGAAAAGTTTATTGAAGCTGACTCATACTGTCCTCATTTGTCAAGATTGAGTATTGAAAAAAAATTGGCGAAAAGTTTGCGAAAAATTGGTCGTCAGAGTCGGTCATTTTCAACTACCATTTATGATCCTTAGATGCTTAAGACTGAGCATTAAAATATAAGGTTGGGCTGGACACTTTGTCTTTGGTTGCCTTCTAAGTTGGTTATTCTCTTAAGACCTCTACACAGCTTCCGTTTGTTGTAGAATGGGGTAAAAGAAATCAATAGAAAGTGTTATTTTTCGTCGCATGTAATAGTATGTCGGCTAGGTTGGTCATCTCCTACTCCTTATATTCTTGACTCCTAAGTGGAGCATAGAGGTCATCTCCTAAAATGGAGATGCCTACTTGGCATACAGTAGAATGATGCTTGGAAAGGTCGGCATAAGCACAGAATAAGAGTGGAGATAACAACATAATATTGGATTTAAGACTTTGTCTATGATAGAGCGACGTCTGAGTTGATTGTCTTTTTAACAATTGCCCTTATCATCCGTGCATAACAAAATCAGGTAAAGATATCCTTAGAGTCTTTTTTTTGTTTGAGTCTTCGCATACGGTAGAATATCTAGCTATGTCTTTGTCTTACCTCTAACTAAGCATATTGGCCAATATTAAGATTGGGATTAGAAAAAAGCTTTGGGCTTGAGCCTTGGCAGTAGAATGTTTGCTTTGGTCATCCTATTAACATCCGCTTATAATGCCTACGAAGAATGTCCACATAAGCCCAGAATGAGATTAGAGACTACAAGATAATATTGCGTTTAGAAGAAAACTTTGGGTTTAAGACTTGGAATACAATGGAACGTCGTGTGGGTTGATCATCGTCTTAACTTGCTTTTATGATACTAGCTCAAACTGCACACATAAATAAAGTTTAAGGATAGATAGAAAATGCTGGGATTGAGTCTTCGCATACTGTAGTATATCATCTGGGTTAGAGTACTTACTCATACTGCGAATATAACGAATATAAGCCAGGATTTTGATTGAGTATTTAAATTTAATGTAAGACAGCAAATAAGTTGTACTCCGTGTTACCCTCAGGAACAATGGCGGATCCACGATAGGTTCTCGGTTCCGGAACCCCCACAATTGTTCGAAAAATGGATTGAGTCTTTTGTGAGCTCTGATATATATACACTTCGAAGTAAAGAGCCCCTCCCAAGAACAAATCCTAGATCCGCTCCTGCTCATGAACTAAGCAAATTTTTTTTAAAATAATTTTAAGTCACAAATGTTTATAAGTCACAACTGGTTTAAAAATTAGTTGCAATTAAACAATTATTGTTCTATCATTTGAATAGTTTAAACTTCTTATTTTTATTTATTTTTTTATCTTTAATTTATAAAAACTCGTTTGTAAATTTAGATTTTGTAGTTCACTTATCAACCAAACATCTCGCATGAAAATCCAGTTTTTGGCCAAGTTTCTGATACAAGTAGATGTGCCCTTATAAGAGCTCAGCAGTTGGACCTTTTTTTTTATTATAAATCTTATTTTATTATAAATCCTATTTTATTATAAATCCCATTTTATTATAAATCCTCTTTAAATTAATATAATATCAAACAAAATTATACCCAAATACTGAATATCGAAGAAAATAAATAATTTTTTTAAGACAGAGACCGCATAGCTTTTGAGCTTCAAAGCTATGAAGTTGACTGGTAATATGGTGGTTCAGAGTTCCTCAAAGTCGGTCCTGCATGACTAAAATGTTCAGCATATTTTCACTATTAAAATATGAACAAAAATTGAGATGAGCGAAACTTGTAGTAATCCCAAAACAAATTTTGGAATTGGGTTGTTTATTATTTTTTTAAATAATTTTTATATAACAAAATTTAACTTAAATAATATTGAATATAAGTACTGAAATCAATACGAGTGATCTTCAAAATTGTAACAATATAAAAATAAGCCTATTATTCAACTTTTAGTTGAAAAGTTTGTTATATATAGAACTTTATTTTTTTAAAAGCGTCCCCCTTATGTAAACCATGTAACTCAGAAAAGTATGCAACACTTTTTTTTATGATTTCTTTTTACCACTAGCCGCCATTTAATAAATATTGAACTCTTTTTCTAGCTCGTTGGCTTCATTAAATGCTAGCTAACTCATTCATTCACTTAGCAAGTTTTTTTCAACCAAAAACTCATTGAACTTTATGCGAACAAAATCAATAGGAAGCTGGCCATATTTTTGCCAATGCATTTTCATGCTTCCGCTTGCCCAGAAAACATGAAAATCAAAAAAAAAGGAAAAACCTGCCTACCAAAACTGCAAGGGAGAGGGCGATAGATAAATGGAAAAAATGCGGTCAATGAACATACTATAGAACGCAAAAAATAGAAGTCTCCGCAGTTATCTTGCCGAACCCAAAACAGTAATGTATATATGGATATATATACATATATTGTGTGCACACACACACATACGTGCTTAAATTTACACACAGCAAGGACCTTTGCCTATCTGCCAGAGAGCGTAAAAGAGAGCGCCAGCAATGCAGCGCGGTTCAGTGCCAAAAAGCAAAGCCTGCTGGAATCCTTTAGGTTTTCTGGCGTCACTACTAACGATGCGTTGCCTACGACAGCGCTTACCTCTCTCACCGCTCCACAAACCAACTTACAAGTAAGCCAGCAAATGAAGTAGCTGCAACGGCCCAACTGCAGTTTTCCTACCAAGTTTTTTTTTTTTTTTTTGTTCTGTATATAAAGCCTGGCTAACAAGAAAAGCATTCGCAAAAAAAAAGAAACAAGTGTGCTCGTTACGCTCGAGACATGCCGACTTTAATATGCCCTGCTTATTGAATTTTTATGGTCAGAGCTTTTATTCGATTTTGATTTTTTTTTTTCGTATTTTTGGGTTGCATGGAAATTTTCTTAAATAGCTCATACCTTTGATTGTTAATACGATATGAGTGGATAAAAATAACGTATTTAAATTTTACAATTAAATAAAAAATTTATCAAATATTAATTTTTTTGTATAATTCCACCTTTTTTATCTTAAGCATACTAAACATACTTTATTTTTTAAGAGCGCTCGGATTTTATTTAAAAAAAAAAAACACAAAATTCAGAAAAACGTATGAAATCTTTATTTGAGTCGATTTATTTGAACGATCTATATAATTTAATGTTTAAAGATGATTTCATGTAAATGTTGACCGCGGCTGCGCCTCAAAAGGTTCATACGCTGGGTCCAATTTCGACCGGTCCCTCCAACATATGAAATAATAGTGTATCACACGAACTAAACTCTTCAATATTGGCTCCATTGTTTCGACCGTTGCTGTGTGGCATGTTGGCACCGTCTTGAGCTTAACATAACCCCATAAAAAGTCAAAGGCGTTAAAGTCGCACGCTCTTGCCATTTTGGGCCCCAAACATGAAATAACGTTTGTACCGAATTGGGCCATTGTTTCGTGTAGCTGTGTGGCCAAGTGGCACCGTAATGTTGAAGCCCATGTCCCAAGTTCAGCTCTTTCAGCTTTGAAAAAATACGGTGCAATGATCGTGCCATCGGCCCATACTATCCACAATTTCTGCCAACAGTGATCTTTGAAAATGTACGGTTGGTTGGCAGTTCTTGTAATGTTTCTGGCTGCTCTTCACCCCAAATACGGCAATTTTGCTTGTTCACGTGTCCATTCAACCAGAAATGAACTTCGTCGCTGAACACAATTTTCCGATAAAAAAGTGGAGCCGTTGTAGTAGGTCGTGTGGCACCACCTATATTTTAAAAGGTTTTACACCCAAATCCTTCCGCAAAGTTTTCCACGTAGTGGAGTAACAGAGGCCCCCAATTGCTGCGAACGACGCCGAATCGATAATTCACGGTCATCAACCAAACTGGCGGATACAGCTGCGATATTTTCCTCTGTCCTCACTCTACGTATGCCTGCTGGTGGTTTAATGTCCAATAATATAAATTTGGTGCGAAATTTAGTTACAACATTCCTAATAGCCGCTTCAGAAGGTCAAATTCAATAATCTGATTACAAAAAATTACTTAGTTCCATCGACGACATGCACATTAAAAACGTATGATGAGATATGCATGCAGTATCTGGAGTGGAAGCCACAAGTCAATAGATCAGAGGACATCAAAATGACAGGCGTAGCATGCTCAACCGGAAGACTGTAATGAACTGCAAGCACTAATCCATACCTAAAAACCTAAAGCAATTACAGAACCTTATTTATTTTTAATAAGGGAACAATTAAGTTTTATATTGGTATTCGTTTAATATAATGAATTTTTGACTTTGATATCATCCTTTCAGGGTCAAAGTATTCGTCACAAAAAACCAAAAATAATACGATATTTGTTCAACGAACATGTAACAAGTATCGGTTTTTTTTTTTTAAAGGGCTGCATAGTTAGATTTTCAAATGCTTTAATTTAGTTTCAAGTAGTTTATACGTTTTTTATGTTTTCAAGATATGAATTTTTATACTGTGTCTAGTCAATATTGCTGCTGATCAATTTGTTATGTACTCCCTGTAACATACACTCGGAGGAAATTAATGCAGCCTTTTAAATACTCACTGAGAGAAGAGTATAAGCAACCAAACACTAACAACAACAACATGCAAACGTTGACAAGCAAAACAAGTAAAGAATCAAATGGAAAAGTAAAAAGCGAGCAAAAGAATGTGGGTAAGTTGAAAATTTTTGTGGTCGAGCAAATTTTTGGTTCGATGAAATTGCTGCCAAATAGGTTAGCAGCCATTTTAACTTGGGTCGCCAAGTTTATGGAGTTTGATTCGTCAGCATTTTACAGTTGCAACATGCATTCCTGCCGCCATTGTTGTTGTTCGTTTAGTTGTTTTTGTTTTTGTTATGTTTTATACAAGTTTTCTTTTTTGGCCAGTAAATGAAACGGAAATATGTTTTGTGGGCTGCACTCGTTGCTGTTGCAAACAAACAAGCGTTTACCAGGGCTAGCCAAATTCTTAGCTCTTCCCTGGCTGGGCACTCTGCCCAGTCACAAGCTCTTATGCTCTCCCGGCCCAAAGATAAGCTAAACTTCTTTGACAACAATTTATGCAAAAGAAAATTCATCTTGAATTTAGAAGCATCCATAACTAAGTTTTGCATTTAGTTTTTTTTTCTTAAATACTCTATATACTTCTCGTGCGTAAAGGCTTATTGCTTTTGTTAATGAATTATCGTATTTTACAAAAAGCTATTTTTATAGCATATAACCGCAACTATGATGCGTTATAATAAATAGAAATTAAAAACAAAAAGTTTTTGCATGGGTCATAGGTCTTTTTAGTCTTTTTAGTAGTTTATAAAAAAAAAACTCAATCTAAACTTTAAACTATCTACGTCACTGTCATAATCTGGTTTACAATATTTTATCAATTGAGTTATGGCCCGTTAATCTACGTCGTCATTTTTGTTGCTTTATAGTGTGGCCGTATATAAATACTTAACTTTTTTTCCGCCAGTTGGAATATTGCATTGAATTTGTCACTAGATGGCGCAAGCAAGTTTTTGCCTATTTGTGTTTGCATGAAAATTTGATAAATTTATATTTATAACAAAGGTAATAATGAAAACGTAAGTATTCAAATAAAATTAAAATTAATTAAATTATTGCAAATTGCAAATTAAATATAGCAATTTCGAAAATTTGATGGGGAAATAGGGGGCCAGTAACAAAAACCTGTATCAGTGGCGGATTCACGAGGGTATTTTCGGGTTCGGACCCCTTTGACACTTTGAAGTAAAAACGACTCCAAGATCAAATCCCGGATCCGCACATGACCTGAATGCAGGCAGACTATCATGTAGATCGATTCGTAAGTCTTAAAAAAATCGGCGCTCTTAAGAGATTGGAGAACCTCCTGCCTATGGACAAGGTGGGTAAACAACAAGCCGTTCTATCAGCCTTACGCATGAGAGAGGCGAAAAAATGGCGGGAACACTTCACAACCAATTTCAAAACCCATATTCCAACCAGGGAGGAGTGGAGTATAGGTTTACCAGGCTCAGCCGGCTCGATAAAGATTTTCACGGATGGTTCCAAGCTGGACGACCGTGTAGGTGGAGGCGTCTACGTTGATGAACTCAACGTAAGAACAGCTTTCCGACTTCCGGATCACTGCAGTGTTTTTCACGCAGAGGTCACTGCAATCCAGGAGGCTCTAACAACAATAAGAAACCTACGAGTACAGAATAAGACTATCTGTATCTACTGGGACAGACAGGCGGCTATAAAGTCCCTAGCTTCGTTGACATCGTGAATGAAGTCAGTGAATAACTGCCGCTTGTCTCTGGAAGAGATGGCTGAGCAGTTTTCAATCCACCTCATATGGGTTCCAGGACACAGGCATATCGAGGGTAACTGTATTGCGGATGAACTGGCTACACAAGGAACTACCGGCATCCTCCTTCAGGACAAGGAGGGCCTGGGTATACCCATGGCCAGCTGCAAAATGAGAATACGAAATAACTTCACTCTCTTTGCAAACCAAACGTGGAATCGGGCATCGAACACGTGCAGAATCTCACGGCAAACCTGGCCGACATACAGCAGTAAAAGCACTTTGCTGTCTGAACAGAGCCCAGTGCTCGACCGTCATACTTGCTATCACGGGACATTGGCTGGTGAGGATCCATGCATCCAGGCTAAATGCTCCCCAACATGACTTCTGTAAAAGCTGTGGCAATGAGGAGGAGCTGGAGACAGTTGAACACCTTTTCTGTCACTGCCCTGGACTGTGCAGGACAAGGTTCTGCTTTCTAAAGTCACACTTCCTTGATGATTTATCTCAGCTCTCCGAGCAGAGTCCAAAATGCCTCTTAAGGTTCATGCAGGCCGCTGGATGGCGGAATCATCTCGTATAGGGGACCTCTTGAGTGGGGAAGAGCAGTGAATGGTCCACCGTAGCGGTATCAAAACGGGCCTATTCTTGGCTATGTGAGCCGCCCTAACCTTATCTAACATAACTCCATTGTCAACTCATATACCTAGACTCAAGCTTTTTCGAATTCTTTGGACAGCCTCTCGAAGCGGTCCTCTATGAGCTTCTAAGTGATTTTTGAATATATTTTTTATATCTTGGTAATTTTTTTTTCATACATAAGTACTTAAGACGGGTTTTTGATTCTACGGAATCTTAATGTGATAGTAACCTTAGACTGAATGACGAACTTGCAAGCTAACCTATCCTATCAAGATAGGAATGGAAAACTGCCTAAAAAACCTCAGAAGATATAAACAATAATGCGCCAATTTTTTTTATGAATACTGCGAAAAGTATCGTAAATGATCTCTTGAACTCTTAAATTTAAGGGTAAGAGTGGTACTAAATGATGTAACTGGAGAGACACCCCACGAACATTTTTGATCCAGTACATAACCTCAAAAGTAGAAAAAAACTACGTTTTTCGGGTACAATGACTCGCAAAAATCTTAAAGTCCTGACGTGATGGGCCAATTCTGACCCCGGATTCGGATTCTACGCATCAAATTACTTCAGAAATAACCCTTAGCTTTCCAACAACTAAACCATGTTGACCTGTGTTATTATATATAATAAATGCTTCAAAATATCAGGAAAAATACTAATATTCATAAACAATTATTTTACCTATGTATTTATTTACATACTTTTTAATTTTGTTACAAATATAAAATAATAAATAAAATTTTATTGTGAGCACAAATAAGCAAAAATATTTCTTGCGCCATCTAGCGACAAACTCATGGTAATGTTAAGCCTAGCGGCAAAGCATTAAAGTTTAAAATACGGCCACACTAAAGATAACAAAAACCAACATTTTTGTTTAATAGAGAGGTGTACAGCCCAAATCGTTATTTGGTAAAATTTTAAAAATTATTTTCAGGAAAATCAGAAGCTGCAGTGTATATATATAAAACATATTTTGTGTGTGGCATTAAATTTCCAATTTTATGTGCATAATTTTAAAAAGTCTTTTTTATCAAAAATTTACACTGTGAAGGGTATTTTGGTGTTACCAACTTTTTATTTATTATTTTGCTTTTAACTGAATTTATAATTTCAGTTAGTTAAAATCGTAAAATACATAGAGTGCACTTAGGCTAATTTAACCACTAAACCAACTCACAAACACACAAACACAACACACAGATGCACACACACACACACATATACACAAAGTTATAGTATAAAACTTGGCCACAGATCACGTCACTCATTTGGCAACCATTTTGCTATTGTCACAACATTTTAGTGGTTGTTGTTGGTATTGTTGTTGTCATTGTTATTGTTGTTGCTGCGTCTGTTTGCATTCTAAAGTCAGACCAAAAAAACCGCAAAATGTTTACATTGAAAATAATTTCATTTGATTTTTGTTGGCAGTTATTTAATTTGTAAGCTAGTCCTGGTCTGGTCTGGTCTGGTCTGTTCTCAGATTACATATTTTGCAGGAAATTAAAAACCACAAATCTAAAATGTTTGAAATATCCGTTGGAACAATTAATGCATTAATGCCAGCACGTTTAAACAGGAAGTGCAATCAGTATTAAAAAAAAATACAAATGAAAAACCAAAATATATCGACCGCGAAAATTTCAATTGTAAACGGCGCGCAAATAGAGTATAAAATATTTTTATATTACATATTTTTTTTTAATATGTGTTTTTAACATTTTTTTAAATTCCTAGTTTTGGTTGTTGTTCATTATGTGCGCATTATTAATTTAAATATTGTTGCATATGTTGTGCATATGTGTTTATAATATACTCGTGTGTGTCTATATATGTATGTAAAGCTGAAATGTTGTTGCAGTGTTGTTATCTATATCGCCAGTAGCGTCAAAAGTGGGGGGTTGTAGGGAGCTTAAATTGAAATAAATGCTCAGTATGTATACATAAAACTTTAAGGCAAACATTTGCATTATTTGCAGTACGCTCTAATACAAAAATTAAAAGCTTAAAGAGTATCTAAATTATAGAAAAGTATCTTGAATAAATTCAATTTGTTTGAAGTATAAGTACGACTAGAAATACCAGCTTCAAAACGTTTTTATAGGTGCAACTAAAAAAAGTTACACAAAGCGTATCGTTCGTCGATCAGACTAAAAGTAGAAGCATCTGCAGAAGTAGACGATATGCTCAATGTTTAGTAGCCTTTAAATAAGTTAATCGTTTATAAAAAAATTGTTCTTGCATATTTAACTTCACTTTACTAAGTTTCTGAAGCTTTTTATGTTTATGTGAAGTAAAATATATTTTTTTTTACGAAGTTCTGAAGGGGTCTAGCTGAAAAAGGTACTGGTAACTACACCCAGCGATTTTTGTAAACTAAAGATGCAGTTGTGCAGTTGCCTATGGCAAAAAAAAAAATTGTTCGCAAAAATCAGTTTTTAAACTTAACGCGTTACGGCTTAATTTAAAAAAAGTGTTTTTCGTTTTTATAAAAGGCTAGTCCGCAGCAGTCTAAAACCGTGTGAAAGAAAAAAAAACTTCATACAAAAAAACACTGTTCTTAGCGCCAAAAATTTTTTCATTGATACGCAGGACCAGTGCTGCCCATTTTTCGTGAAATTGACATATATGGCGCCGGAAAAAGCCCAGCTGTAGAAACAATGTCGCGTATGCAAAATAGATGCACAAATTTTACTCATCATCATCATAGTTGCTCTACAACTCTTGTCGAGTCTTCGCCTGCTTCAGCATGAGTCTGTCTCGCGCCCTTGCTCTCCAAGACCGAATACCAAGATCTTGCGCATCTTGGTCGACTCCATTAATCCATCTTAGTTTTGGGCTGTTTTGTTTGGGCTTTTCTGTTTTCGCGGCATTTTTTTTTACTAAAGAGCAGAAAATTGTCGTTTAAGGACCATGTGGGGCTCCAATAACGCAAACAATGTCTTGAAAACATCCGCGGACATGTGAAAATTTTGCGAAAATGCTGCCGGATTCTGTAGCATGGCTTTGAACCGACAATTTTGCGCAAAATGTAAAAATTTGAATTGCAATACTAATTCACTTCAAATTCGTAGGTCTCTACAAAATTTTTCACACTCAGCTCTGTGTATTAAATGTGAGCTTACCCTCAAACTGCTTCGTTTCTCTGGAGTTTCGCAAATAACTAGGCTATAATAATAATAATAAATATTAATTAATATTTATTTTTGCACTTTTTATTATTTTATACACTTGTAACCAACTTGAACACAGCTGATTTTTATTTTTAATTTTTGGCGCCATCTATTGTTAGTAGCGCCATCTGCATGTCAATGGCCCATACATGGGCAGCACTGTTTGGTCACAAACACTACCCAAACAATTTTTTTTTGCGCACAAAATAAGTAGGTAGCACTTTTTTCTTTCAGGCGGTTTTACACTGCTGCGTGCGACCCTTAAATTGTGACTAAGCAACTGAATATTTTTGAACCATTTTTTTTTAATCTAAGTTTAAATAAAACTATTTAATTTTTCGATTTGGTGGAACAATGCCAAAAAAAAAAATAAAACAAAAATTTTTTTAAAATTTTTTTAAAAAATTTTATTAAAAAAAATATTTTTTTTTGTCAAAAGATGCCAAAAATTTCAACATAAATCTACGTAGTTGTTCTTGATTAATTTTTCCTTTAAATTCGAATGCATGAGTAAACAAAATTTATAAAAATATTCTAGTATATTAAATAATTTATAAAGTAGCATACTAGAAAAAAAAATGTATTAATAATTTTAAAAATGGTCTTAATTTGATATTTTTCAAAAGTACAAGAAATTCATATTTATTCATTATATTTAAGCAGTTTTGATTCTTAAACAAAACAATGTCCTAAGTGCTATGTATACTTGTCCAAAAAAAACAATAAAAAATATTAAAAAAAATCAAAAAACTTTTAATTCTTCTCTAGTCACTTATTTTATTCAGCTACATATTTTTGTTCCAAAAAAATTCTATGTGCCCTATGCCCCCATTGCAAAAAGCTTACAACGCCACTGTCTCTCATGCTCCCTGACAGAGATTGTGTCAAACACTGATAAATTGAGTATTATTTCTTTTTTTATATATATATAAATAATTATTTTTTAATGACTTTAGTATGAAAGACCCAGCAGACCCATTGTTCATTGACAATTTTCATGTTGCATTAAAATGTTAACGCTTCAATTAGCCCAATCTAAAGCGACAAAGACACAAAACTCAAAAAAAAAACAAATTGCATAATTGTGCAATGAATTAATAAAATAATTAACAATAATACCAACAAAAAACAAATTAAATAGCTTTGTAAGCTTTTAATTTTATACATTTCTCATAAATTAATAGAATGTGCTCTGTTGCGGCAATACGTTTTAAAAATTGTGTTAATTGGTTAGTTATACTGTCAATATGTGTTGTAATTGTTATTACATAAATTCAAGAAATAATCAATTGAATTTGGTTGACATATATAGTATGGAAGTATATAAGTAGCATAAAATAAACAAATCTAAATAGGAGTCAGTCCGAAAGTGGCCTGCATCCTGCATCCTTTGTTTTTGAGAAAATGTCAAGAATGTTTGTTTATTAGTGCCATATGAATCTATATAAAATCTTTATTGGCTCAAAGCCACGTCTCACTTTTTATTAACCTTAACTAATAAACTTTAATGAATTTAAACTTAGTACTAATAATAGTTAATGATTTTAACAATAAGAGAAATAATTAAAATTAAATTTCTGTCTAAACTTCAAAGAAGTAAAACACTTAATGCTTTAAAATTATTTTAGAGAATATATAAATAAAAAAGTTTTATCATATAAAAAAAGAGTGGAATATTAAAGCAGTTACTAGGGAAGAAGAAGAAGGACACACGAAGTTCCATTTTTATTTGCATCACTTTTGGATGGCAAACATTGCGACTCATCTTTGAGGTCTGAAAGCCTTTTAAATTAACTAAGTTAGAAGCTTCAGGCTTACATAAATTTTTGCTTTTAATATTATTTCAAAAGACAATAATATAATGTCTGGCCAAAACTAAAGCATCCTTGTAGAAACATCTTTCAGTATGTACAAACGAACGAAAGATTTTAAAGGACAAACAACATTAGAGCCAAATATCATAGAAATTCCTGGTACAGGGCATTTTTTGCAAGTAAAAGGTTTTAAGACGAAATCTTCGATTTAACAAGAGCTTTTTTTCAAACCAAACCCAAAAAAAGTTATGTGAACTTTACATAGGACAAGCTGCAATATCTTTATAAATTTTGAGCCATTGAATCCGGTTACAAGGCGCAAGGAACCCCAACAACGAGGGGTTTTGAAATCAGCTTAGAAATCACCACAAAACGAGTCATTTTGGAAGCTATCGCAGACATTGACATTGGATTCGGATTCAGCGTACGCATGGGCCTTTAATTCTGACAAGACTACTGAGGATTTTTTTTTGTTATCTAAGTAGGCAACAGAACTATTTAAAAAAAATATATATTTTTTTTAACCAACACATTTCTTAAAAAAAAAACATGAAATTTCCATTTTTATTTTTATTTTTTTTCGAACTGCCTTAGTTCTCAAAAATCGCTGGGGGCAGTTTTCAATACCTTATCCGGCAGTTCTGTTGTTAAGGCCTGAAAAATGCATACCTGAATTCAGGCATGAAAAGGAAGCGAATGCTCATGGCTTTGTAAGAGAAACAAGGACACGTGTTATAATAATAAGGTAGCGTCACGCTTCGACGTATGCATGTCAAAAGGGAATGAAGAATAACGAAGTAGTATGTGAGTGTGAGCGAGAAAAAAACATATTATGTGCTGTTAGTAGTAGGAGAGAGTGATATAGCATGAGCGCAGGCAAAACATATGAAAATGAGTTTGTTTATTGTTGCGATGTATATTATGCGTTTGTTTGTTGTTTTGGTGTTAAAGAAAAATAAAAGGACTATTCGATTTAAACATAAAAAGCATTTATTTTTATTTGCCGACGGCATTTCAACAACCAGCTCTCGCACAACCTTTCAACAGCAAGTCAATTTTTATACTGAACTGCATTAAGCAAGTCAACCGCGAGAGTGGCCTCTCAACATTCTCTACCTAATTATTATACCATGCAAGAGCACATACAAAAATGTATCTGTCCATCGCTTTCTTTTGACAGACAAGAAAGGCAAAAAAGAATAAGCAGAGAGAAATAAGAAAAGCCAATTTTATTTTTTTATTGATAATCAAATTTTGTTAAAAATGTGTGAAGAATATATGTTCCAGTGTATTAATCACTCACTTGTGATTTCAGAACTGACTTTTAAAAATAAACCAGCACTGAATTCAAGTCCGATTTTTTAAAAAATGTACCCCTGATTTCATACATGACTCTTCAAAGTCAATCAGCACTAAATTCATAATTGATTGTTAGGGCTAAGCTTCATGCCTGAATGCCTAGAACATGCATGTGTTAAATTCAGTGACAAATGAATGCGTAGATTCATGGCTGGTACTGAAAATTTAGGCATGATTTCATGACTCATTCAGGCCTGAGCCGTACTGAAGGGATACCTTTCAAAAAAATGCTTATGATGCCTTTTCATTTAACTCCCAAGCCTGCATGATTAAAAAATTATTTTTTTATTCATGACTTAATTTTGTTTTGAGAGCGCAATATACAATTTAATGTGACGTCACTTAGCCTATGGCTCTTTTCTAAAAATATGATAAGCAGCTTAGATGTTACGAGGAAACTGACGAACATATATGCATGCAAAAAGATAAAACAATTAACTCTACTTTTTGCTTTGATATATTGGTTTTCTAAAAGTTTTCGAAGTTTTAGACCGATTTAGTTTGTTTTTATAAAGGCAAACACAGTGCCTTTTGGCTTATTGTCTTCGAAAATTAATGTACATAAAAACTGTTGTCGTGAACTCACAACAAACTAACTTTCAGTTCCGTCGGGTGCTATAGAAATCAATATAAAATATTAAATATATTCTTTTGATTCCCGTCTCCCTTTTTTATGTTCACCTCCTATTACATTTTAACTCATTATTTTAATGTATGCGTTCTTCAACTATATTTTCTTTGCAGCATAGCGCTTAAATATCTCTATTGTCTTAATTTACTATAATGGACTAGTCCATGTTGTCCATGTTATCTTCAACTCGTTCATCTGGGCTACCTTTTCATATGAGTTTCCACCAATGCTAGTGCCTTTTAAAGCACATCTATACAATCTCGCCATTTGCAATTTACAATCATACGCGTGCACACACTGCTCCAAATCATCATCAACAAACAATGACAGGAACAGCAACCTCTTGATAATCAACAGTTATCTGACCATCAACTGCAGCAGCCAACGACGAGAGGATGTGGTAGGCGCCCAGGGGAGCAGGAAAGCAGAGGTAGTCATCCGCAATCACGCATGATTTAGAGCGTTGCCTTTTATGACAGTCCGCAAATCAAATACGCCCAATTAAACAACGCTTATGCGCGTTGGACATGGCAACGGACACAGCAACAACAACAACTACAACAATGATGATAATAAAAAGAGCTAACCCATCATATCCCCAAAAACTCCGGCACCCATAAACCATACCACGCACAGACAATTACAGACACGCAGGCTTTTTGTAATTATTTGCAGCGAAATGTAAAGGGAGAAGGCCAAAAAAAAAAACCCTGGCGGATGAGCTGCGCACAGATTGCGTGAAATCAACGCTAACCAATTTCAAATCAATCACCAAAAGCGACCAAAAGCCCGAACTCAATCCAATATCAGCAAAGCAGGCCCAAACCCAACGCCAGCAACCCGCCCTGCACAGCTATCCCCGGCACTGGCAACAGCTCATCACATCCCCATTCGCGTCTAGCGTTTAATCGAGCGTAATGATTGCGCTTATCTGGCCAAGTTTCTCTCTGCTTTATGTTCCCTCTCTTATTTCCTTTTTTTTTTTTTGCTCTCTAGCTATTTTTTGTTTCATTTGAGTTTTAATGCTGCCGGCTTTTCAAGTTACTCGGAAAAATGTGTTAAATTAAGCGCTCATTATTTTAAGTGCATGACGTCAAATGAGCACAAATTTCTTTAAGCAATTACGGCAGCGAATAACTTAAAGTGCACCTTCTATCTATAATTTATGTATTACACATTAATCTGTGGCACACTTGGCGTATACGTATCAATTATAAAGGTGTCCCTTAAGAGAGACACTCAGAAAACTACTTGACCATTTTACTGCTTAGTTTTGAGTACGAGTTGTCAAGTTTTAAGCTTGTTCTTTACGAGCATTTGGGGAAATGAGTGTTCGTAGGTGCATGAATACTTTAAACAATTTATGGAGGTGCAAAACACGTCAGATTAGTGGACTATTTTATACCTTAGATCAAACGTAGTCAGTATAACAGACTCTGTGTTATTACCTATTTCTCGATTTTTTATTATTATTATGGCTTAAGTGTTACGGTCAAGGGAAACGGATTCAGAGTGAAGATCTATTGCGAGATACAATCCTAAAGTCCTACCCAAAATACAGTCGAGACTCCGTACGGGAGCAGAAAATTGGTTCGTTATACAGAAATTATTTATAAGCAGCTCAAAAAGTAGTCTAGCTTCCTTGAAAAGCAGGTGGTTCTAGGAGAGTTGGACTGCATTAATCCTGTTCGCATATTTACGACGCTACACGACATAACTGACAACCGTCTGGCCAACCTTGACGACGATTCATATGGCTATTAATTTATTTCTTGTAGCTTTTTCTTAAAAATATTTGCTCCTATAGGTTTCTAGGCCTTAAGGATATGAACAAAATCTGTACTATTTGAAGGGTAGTCGATAAACCAAGGTTTGGTGAGTTTTCAGTTTCCTGTAGAATGATGATCTTGATAATAGAAACCAATGGTTTTTACTTTAGTTTACAAAAATCTTCTTCCCCTTTTTGGTTTCTCTAGCTTTTCGCAATCGGACGTAGAAATAGATGCACTTATTGTAAGTTTTTTTACAAACAGGAAAGAAGGTGGATCTACTACTTTATGCGTCTTGTATCCGTGCTATTATCTAATAAAATCGATAAAGCTTTTTCATGTCAGTAGATTTTGTTTAAGTTCGATTCTTAAATTCTTCACTAACATAAGTTATTTTGGAGTCCTTGTGAATTTCAAGATTGCTGACAAACCAGGGTGCCCTGAATAATAGGGTGTCTCTTATAATCGGTAGCTTTGGAAAATTTCGATGTTCTTGACATGGACGAACAGATGGGTAGAGGGCATAAAAAGAAGGCAAACTGTGAAATATCCTTAAATACAGTACATACCTTGTATTGTTGAAGCACAGATAAAATTACGTTTATAAAGATATTTTTGAAGTTTAGATATGCATAGTAATGATTTAAAAGAATTTAAAATATAAGATTAATATGAAAATCTTATTATGAGTTAATTCAGCAAACAAAGCAAGACTCCAAAGTAGGTTTGAGCCCCGCACTAAGACCAAAAAAAAGTTTTAGTTTTTTAGTTCAGGAGTTTTATTAAAACAATATATATCTATATATATAAATATATAGTGTGGAATCGATTGCCAAGAAAATGCCACGGAAATTGAAAGGCAAGCTGTACGCGACAGTCGTTAGACCCGCACTCTTGTATGCGTCCGAATGTTGGACGATGTACAAAACGTACGAGAGTAAATTATCTGCGACTGAGATGAAAATGCTAAGGATGACGGCGGGTGTGAATAAGCTTGACACATTGAGAGCAAACACATCCGAGGCAGCCTGTTTGTTAAAAAGCCTATCACTGAGACGCTCAAAGTAGGTCAGATGCGTTGGTATTGCCATGTTCAAAGGCGACCACCGGAGAACTCCGCTAAGAAGGCAATACTTACCGTAGTTCCAGTTAACGGCCGTAGGGCAGGCAGACTGAAAAATACGTGGATCGGTCAAATGCAAAAACATCAGCAACGAATGGGTCTCAGCGATGACATGATCCAGCATCGGAATGCCTGCAATGCTGAGATCGCATAGCCACACCTCAGGTGGATCATAAGCGAGTCCGAAAAGGGGTAAACAAGGGTTTGGGAGAAGAAGAAGTGGGGTATCGATTGCGTTCGTATGTGTGAGCGTATCGAGGTGAAACTGCGTTGTGCACACCGTATGGCGTGTGGGTATCACATATCACAGTTTCAGCTCGATTCGTACAAGCGTTCGAACACAATCGGTACCACCCTATATACTTATTTCAGTGTGGGCAAAACTCATTTCTTTGTGTGAGTAAACAGCCCAGTAAGCAAAAGCGCACGAAAGAGCAAGAACCGCAATCAAGCAAAAACGAGAGAGAGATTTTAACGTGCATGAGCCGACTGCGCTGCGGCAGATTTTGGAGCAATAGCCTTGCGAGTTATGTAAATTGAGAGACTGCCCACCACTGATTCATGTATACATAGATACAAAATTTTGCTTTAAAATGCATCAAAATGATTATAAAGACCAATCCGGCCTAGCCGCACCAAATTTTTCGCATTGTGAACACCAAAACCGATGTTAAGATCAGTTTTTTCAGTCCCCCAAAAAAAATTATGTTTCAAAAGAAAACTCAGTCGAACAACACTTGCAATGGCTTTTGAGTAATCTTGGTTATCGCTACCATACTTTTTGAATTTCGAGATTTTTGTGTGAAATTATATGATTTTGATAAAATTATTTTAGTAAGTACTTTAGAAAAAGGCTCAAATAGAAAATGTTTCGATTCTTTTGACCATGACAAGTGTCATAAGTCCATAATCATATAAGTACTTATATGGTTTCCTGCAGCTATTCTTTATATTATAGCCAAAGTTTCGGTAAAAATTTAACAATTTATTTTTTTTTTTTTTTTTTTTTTTTTTTTTATAGATGTTTATTTATTTCATACAATATTATTTAATTACTATTATAAACATTAGTTGAAAAAAATTTTATTATTTAAAGCACTGACCCCGGACGGGTACTCAAACTTTGGCATATCAAATTAACATTTTAAAATTAATAATACAAATATTAAAACTATATTGACTAGTACATAGTATATAGTAAAAGAAAAAAGATATATGGTTTCCTGCAGCTATTCTTTATATTATAGCCAAAGTTTCGGTAAAAATTTAACAATTTATTTCACCCTAATAAGGTCCGTTCACATTCAGAAATCTGTAATGTCCTGAATATATATTTTGCCTTCTCGTGAATATGGCCCATATACTAGAAGGCTAGCTGTCCAACCTTGAGGACACTCTTCTACGTCTGCTACCATGCACTACAAACAACAAAGATAGCCCATTTTGTAAAATACCTTGCCCAAGCTGCGTATACGTAATTTAAACTATTGATTTAAAGTTTTCCCTCAGTGGGTAACACACACACACACATACACTTGTAATCAAGACTGCTTCTTGACCATTTGGCAGCCGCACATTAAAATTAAATGTGCTGCTCATTTAAAATTTAAGCATCAAGAACAACTAACAGCAATTTGGCCCAGTGATGAAGACATTTGGATCCAACATAGTTTCCCAGCAGAAAGGCCAAATGGCAAAAATCACATACAAATAAAAAATAAAAAAAAAAGAATAAGAAGCTATTCACAGCATATGGCCTACACAATAGCAGCAATAAAAGTAATAATAATAATAGAACGACTACATGCATAGTAATAATAACAAAGCATTTAAGTTAAATGTCAAAGAAGGGTTTTTCATCAACGAACGACGGACTGACTGCAAGGCAATGAAAACTTCAACAACCTTCTACCCTATAAAGTGTCCAAAGTGCCACTCCGGCATCAGCATGACCGTAAAACAAAACCGGAATATTGCAGACAGAATCCAATGCCAACTGAGACTGACACACACACAGACACACACACACAGATAGGTTTAAACAAATCCTAACACGAGGGGGGATTCTAGGAAAACCGGACATGCAAACGGACAGCACAAGTTCAATTCAATTTTTCGTCCATGTTTTTGGCATTTTCATATATGCAAATGAATATGTTGAAAACCGGACAATCAAGCAAAACAAAGGAAGAGGCGAAGAGACAGAATTGACAGTTTAAGGACAACAAACTGGATCAAGCGTAGGCGTCTAGTCGATAAATAAAAACAGAATTGTAAAACGTATGTCAGACTGTGAAAAATAGGCAAAGAATTTTTAAAGATTTTTATTTAAGGTTATTCGATTATGGAACACAAAAGCAAATTGAAGGGGAAATTTTTGAATTGTGCTTGAAAATGAGAAAAATTGAATTTAGTAAGCAAATGGAAAATAGATTGTATGCAGGGACTTCAAAATTTGCGCAGTGTGATTTCTGACTGAGCACAGGAGCCACAGAGCGCAGCCCAGACTACTAAGGCAGAGGAATTTTTAATTTTTTAAATATTATTTGAACATATTTTTCTATCTTTGAACTGTTTCAATTTCTTTATTCAAAAATAAAAATTTCACTGAAATGCTGAAAAAGCTTTAAAAAACGAATAACTTTGTTAAAACAAAATAATTGTGCATGAGAATTTTATTGCTTTCAAAAAATTTTTTATTAAATATGAAAATTAATTTTTATTAAATTTTAGTAATAACGAAAATAGAAACAGCGCAGTGTAAATCGTAAATAAAATAATTTTATTTAAAAATGAAAAATTGTAGTTATACTGAGAACAGGAACATTTCTGAACCCTATGTTCAGTACAATCGAAACAAAATAAGAAAACACTGAACTTCCTAATAATAGTTTCTAAATAAAAGGTTTTATGTTCACTATTTTTCAACTTGCTCAAACCTTCGATTCAGTTTGCAGAGTCCTTTGTTCTAAAGCTCTTTACCTACAAAACTTTATTCAATCCCCCAATCACTGCAAAATTTCAGCTCTCTCTCAAAATTAGTACCTATATGCAACACATAGGCAAACAAACATTTTGCATAATGTTTATGCCATAATAGATGGTTGCCGGGAGGGAGGGGGCGGATATGGCTAAACATTCAACATTGCTAAATGATTCGCAGCTGACGAAAAGCTAAACGGGCAGCTGGTGTCGAGTTGTGGTGGAACGGGGCGGTGTGACAGCGTGGGGCAACTTCAAAATATGTACAAATGAACATACGCAATGCGGCAATCAAAAGTCAACAGACAAACATACACACACACACATACACACACACTCTCAAACAGACACGCACACAAATAAATATGGCCGACTGGCGCACGCATAGACGGACATCCGGTTTTGCCACTAGCGACAAATGTCATCAAGCCGTCCAAATAATAATAAAATATACACTTAAGCCTCTTTTGGCGACCCACTGTGTTTGTGTGTGTGTGTATGTGTGTGAGAGTTTGTTTTTATGTCCTGTGTGTGTGTGTGGTGTGTTTGCATGTGGATTTAAATAAAACGGAAATTTATTTCGACAAATGGCATTTACTTGCAACGGATGTGCCGCCATTAGGCCAACACAAAAACACACATACACACACCTACTTCAACCATACACTTTCACTTAGTTGCAACAAATCCCAGCACGCTGCAAGGACCCAACCACTATGACGAAGACTAACATTTGAGTGAATGCCTTCCAAGTTGTGCTATATAAGTGGAATAATGGGTCATAGCCCAGGACCAGGCCCAGTCTCAAATAGAAACCGTCTGGCAAGTAGCTGCTAGTCACTGCATCATTATTGTAAGCAAATACAAGTATGAATGAGTATGAGTCTGTGTGTGTGAGTGTGTGTCTGTTGGTTTATATGTACAAGTGTGTGTAGCGGCGGCAGTAACGGAAACCCGCAAGTGGGCCGTTCTATAGAGCAGGGAATAACCAGATCCTGAGATATGTATGTATATGTACATATGTTTCTATGGCTGTGTGAGTGAGAGTGAACAAGATAGAGAGCAAGAGCAAGAGCTTCAACGCACGACAGTTGTATGATAAATTGTATAAGATATCGCTGTAGATTTTTGCATATATGTACCACATATATACAATATATCAGTGTATCCTCACATTTATTTACTACACTAGCAAAGGGCATATAAACTTTCTACTGAAATAAACTCGTATATGCTTTATTTGTATATAAGCTTTGAAATCATTTATTTGTGGCGAAACGATCCCCAGTGTTTGAAGAGTGTATTAAATGTTTAACGAAATTTTTTTAATAACTCTTCACTTACAAAATATTGATTACACAGGCCTACAAATACCGGGGTCATGTCAGTTGTTGGAATGCTGAGGGTCATTTCCGAGGAAATTTGCTGCGTAGAATCCGAATCCGGGGCCAGAATCTGTCTATCACGTCAGGATTTTGAGATATTTGAGGTTATTACCCTAAAAACGGCGATTTTTCCTACTTTTGAGGTTATGTACAGGGTGGAAAAAATTTTTGTGGTCTGCCACTCCAGTTACATCATTTAGTACCACTCTTAACCTTTAATTTAAAGGTTGGGAAGCTAAGGGTCATTTCCGAAGTAATTTTCTGCGTAGAATCCGAATCCGGAGTCAGAATTGGCCCATCACGTCAGGATCTTGAGATATTTGAGGTTATGCACCCGAAAAAAGGAAAAATATGACTTCATAAAAAATAACCCAAAAAGGTTTGGCCTGAAAAGGCTTAATCTTTTTATGGATATGCTATGCTTACTGTTGTCTATTATCCACAATTGGATTCAACCGGCATCAGATAGGGTATGGAACACTGTTATTCCTAAAAACGAAATAAATAAATATAAATAACTGTCGAAAAATGCATAACAACCTTTTTTTCCTTAAAATGCGCTTCAGAATTAAGAAACCGATACAAGTTTCAATAAAAATTATTCTGTATTAGGCGGCATTGTGATGGCGGCATTGTGAATTTCGATGAGAGTAACTTTGAAATTTTGTAAACACGAAAAATGTTAGTTTCGGTGCGTTTGTTTTGATTATTCTTTTTCGCAATGACGAATTGCGACGCTGACGTTGCAAACAACAGACACGAAGTTAATGGTGCATGACTTCGGCTCTTTTTGAGAGAGCGTGCTTAGTTATGATAAGGAGAGGAGAGAGTTAGGTGGCCGCGGTTGGTTAGCTAAAGCACGCAGCACATGTGTATGTGTGTAAACAGATGAATTGTTTTTGTTTGCATTGCGTGAATACAACAAAGCGGCATACATACATACAAGCACAAGTGTGCATGCATTAGCTTGTTTGCAAGCTCGTATTTGTGCTTGCTTCTCTCTCTAAGGAGGAAAGTCGTATCCCCGTCGCGACGGTAACGGAAGGGAGGGGGAAGCAATAAGTATTAGACATGGTATATTAATCAATAATTTTCATCACTTCAGTCTAACAAGGTGATGATACCTATGCCGCTAGCAACGTGCAAACTATTAATCGATAGAAATATCACTAATAATGCGAATCACAGATGGGTTCAAACAGGAACCTGTCTTACTAGTAGAAAAACCTGGCCACAATGGAGCTTAAATAGAACCAAGCAACTTTTATAACTCAGCAGACAGGACGTAAGAGCAACGATAGGGGTTCTTACAGGTCACTGTTTTATTGGTAGGCACGCTAGCAGACTGGAGGTGCCTCATTTTGACTACTTCAGAAGCTGTCAGGAAGTAGAAGAGGAGGAAACAGTGGAGCATCTCCTGTGTGGATGTATGGCACTATGCAGGAGAAGACTGAACACACTGGGTTCCGAACTTATTGGAAACGTTACTGATCAGGATTAATAGAATTAATTCGTTTATTAAATCAACAGGTTGGTTCAAAGAGGATCCAGGGGAGTAGAGAGATTATCCCAAGTGGCATCACAACGGGCCTTTTACAGGCCTAGGTGTGTCGTAAGGCAACCACTTCTACCTACCTACCATTAATCAATAATTTGAATATTATAAAACTACGTCAAATAACGAACGTACGTTTGCACATCTAATGCGATCCATGAAAATGCAGTTCACGAAACGAAAGAAATAAAACCAGCATAGAAAAATGGGTGGGGCGAAAAAAGTTTTATTTTAAAGGCGTGTTTTTTTTTCTTAAGAACCGTTTCAAAAATGTTTTTGGGTCCTGTTTTCATTTAATCGCGAATATCTCGTAAATAAAATGTTTTAGGCATTGATGTGGCCTTTACGGTGATACACGTTATAAGAAAATTGAGTCAAAACTAATCAAGTTACAAGCAACCTAATCGAAAAACAACGAAATTTTCGAACATTTTTCAAAATTAAAAATTTTCAGTCATTTTCTTATTTCTCGACCCAAAATTAACCTAAAAAATCTTAACTTTCAAGGTTCACTCGATGACCCTAAAATTTGTAAACTAATTTTATAAGAAAAAGGTTTAAAATCGAAAAAAGTTGCCACAAAGTTCGTTATCTACTTTTAGTAAAGCAGTTTTTGGACTCCTCTTCTTGTTGCACAACTAATTTTTCGAATGTAAGAGCATCTTAGCTTCGATTGTTCAAAAAAACTCTTCTCACTGCTTTAAACTTGCGGCCATTACGACGTTGGCTGCGCTGGCGGTCGAGCAAAAGGTTCGTCGGCCCAGCATTATTATGCTGGCATTTAGCATTCATGAGATAATAAAAAACCAAACCAAACCGCACAAGCCAACGCACACAGATACACTCACATACATTCTGTCGCTCTCATACACACACACACACACTCACACGCAGCCAACACGTGCACAGTGGACAACAACAAATGATTTGGGGTTACACAAACATGACATGTTTGTTTCTTTCTTTGTTGCGCCTCACGGTGCGTATACGCAATGTCAGATAGACATATTGTATATGTATTTGTATGTATGTAGCTGTGTGTGCGCCTGTACTTGTATGTGAACGAGTGAAAGTAAGTACGCCTCAAGCTGTTGATAATTTGGGTTTTCGGTTCATTTTTTATAACATATATATAAGCACTTACATATGCACAAATATAGGCAGCAGGTCCACAAGGACTTTGGCAACATTTTTGTGTTCATTTTTTTTTTTTTTTTTTTTGTTTATTTCGCTTTAAGCATCTAATTTTGAGCTATTTGTTGTTATTGTTGGGTTAAGGCATTGAGACAAACGAAATAAAATAAAATTGTACTGATTTTTTGTATTTTATTAGAAACAAAGTGTTTTAAGAGCTCTGAGCGGGACTAGCTTAAAGTTGGGTGGAAGAGGTTGTAATTGAGTTAAGGCTGACTGCACTTTGAGGTTTTGTACATATGTACATTGTATCCTGCTTAAAAACATCTAAAAAACCATAAATGTAGAACCAGGCAGCACCATACTTTTTTATTTGATTTTTCGAAAGATCTTCCCCTCTTGCTCTCAACATCTGTCACTTAGGACAAACAGTTTAAATAAACAGACAGATGTTGGGAGCTAGATGGACTATGCTATTTTATAAAGCCATCGATATCACTCCAAAGGGAGATATTGGGTCTATGATTATCTTTCATCCAATAAAACTTGGTATAAGTGCTTTGTAAGGTAATTATAGAAAACACCTTTAATATTGTGTGATCGGCCACCAAGGCTGGGAATTGGGGGTAATATGTCTTTTTTATGTGGGGCCTATTATAAGTTCGCCTTCGTGCTATCCAAACAGAAAGCTGAGCTTAGCCTCAATTTTAGGCGTTAGAGTGAAAAAAGTTTTTTTTGCTAAAATCCGACTTAGAAAAATTAATTTTTCATTTTTTAATAAAACTTTGCTTAATTTATTTAATTTCGCACCAAATCAAAATAAAAATTGAGCAAAAAAAATTGTTGATAATTTGAACGTGACACTTAATAAAGGGTGTTTTTTTAACAGCGTCCGGATTACCGAAAGGGATATCTCTGAAACCAGTTATTACTTTTGACAAATTTAAATTTCACTTTATTCAGTATGGACTAACAATTCATTATGGTAAGATTTACACCACAACAACGTCTTCAAATCTTCGAGATTTACAATCAAAATCAGTGTTCTGTTGTAAAAAGTTGTAGAGCTCTTCGTACAGTTTATGGACCGAATTATCGTCCATAAGAACGTGCTATTCGTCGTGTTTTTGATCATGCATGAACTCATTTGACATTCCACGATGTCTGACCCCCAATCAGAACGAAAACAGCACAGTCCGAAGAAAATATCGCTGTTGTGGAGGCCAGTGTAGAGGAAAATCCAAATTTATCGATTCGCAACGTGTTACCGTCAATGGTGATCGATACAGCGCGATGATTAATGAATATTATTTTCCAAATTTACGTGACATCGATGTCGAAGAGTTCTGGTTTCAACAGGATGGCCCTACGTGCCATACGGCGACCGCAACCATTGATTTAGTGAAAACTCAATTCGGTGAGAAAGTTATTTCAAGAAATGCGCCCACCAACTGGCCGCCGTGTTCGTGTGATTAGACCCCTTTAGATTATTTTCTTTGGGGGACACTTCAAGTCGTTGGTATATGTAGACAAGCCAGCAACAATTGACGACTTGGAAATCAACATTAAACGTGTCATTACTGCAATACGGCCCCAAATGCTCGATAGTGTGATCAAAAATTGGCCCCACAGGATGCGCTTTGTAACTCGTAGTCGTGGTGGTCAAATGCCATAGATCTTTTTTAAATATTAAATGATAAAAAATTATCTATCTAATAAAACCAAATTTGGGGTCATTAGATAAATTTTTCTATGTTTTATATAAGTTTGAAATGCGGACGCGCTTAAAAAAACACCCTTTAAACAATTTTTAGTTCAAAAAAGCTTATAGTGTTCGAAAAAAAGGTGGCACTTCCAATCGAGTCGGGAGTTTTTAGAAAGTAAGTCTTTACACTTACCTTAAATTTGAGTTAAGATAGATACCATTTATGATTTATCAGGTTCGGTAATGAGCCACGAATTTTAACAAAAGCGTTATTCCAAAATACGTGGGCTGACGCATTTGAGTTCAATATCCGGAATTCAATGGATATATTTCCGCCATCTTTTAATTGCCATCTTTTTCTATAATACAAAAAAAATGTTTTAAATTTATTTTTATTATCTAAAAAAAACTCGAAGGACTTGACTATAAGCCCGACTTCGGCTATAGTTTATGGAAGGCAGTCCCTCTTAGACGACAGGATGGCAACTATTGCAGCTCTGCCTTTGAACAAGCAGAAACATTTGACCAATCACCTTGAACAGCGCTTTACTCCTTTCAGTTTAGCCACAGCTGAGGATCTGAACCAGACTCTTAATGAGCTCAACAGCCCACTCCAAAGGGCACTCCCAATAAAACCCATAAGAATTGAGGAAATTAAAAACACAATTAAAAAGCTTGCAAAGATCAAGGCTGCAGGCGATGACAGAATATGCCATGCTACACTGAGAGCCCTGCCAACTAAAGCTCTTCTTTTTATAACATTGAAATTCAATGCTATATTAAGAACGCAGCATTTCCCTGCCCAATGGAAGACTGCAGCGGAGAGTGACCCGGAATCATATAGACCAATGAGTCTCCTCCCCACACTGTCTAAAGTATGGGAAAGACTGATTGTTAGAAGAATATCCGAAAACTTCGGCACACTTCCTGATCATCAATTTGGATTCAGGGAAGGACATGGCACAATAGAGCAGCTACACAGCGTCACAAACCACATCCTTCTGGCGTTTGACGACAAGGAATACTGCTACGGAGTATATGTAAACGTCAAACAAGCATTTGTCAGAGTTTGGATAGTTGGTCTTCTGGCTAAAATTAAAAAAATACTTCTTGCTCCACAGAAGATTTTATGTTAAAATAAAAGAATCGCTATCTACGGAAAGGAAAATGAGAGCTGGAGTGCCCCAGGGAAGCGTCCTGGCTTCTATTCACGGCGGATATCCCTATACCTAGGGAGCTCATAGAAACCATTCACGACTTGGCTATTTTTCACTCTGCCTCCTATGAATATTAAGCAGCAGATGCAATTCAAGAGTACCTATACCTACTTGAGAGATGGGCTCAGAGGTGGAACATTGCCATGAATCCAACTAAGTGCCAGGCAGTGCTATATAGTCTAAGAAAAAAACTATCACCTGCTGTCTGGTTAGGCAGTCAACCACTAAAACTACAAAAACAAGCTAAATACCTCGGTGTTACCCTTGATAGCAGGCTGATCTTTAGACAACATATAGAAAGCACAGTCAAAAACTGCTGGCTAAAGATGTCTCAAATGAACCATCGCAGCCGTCTCCCACTCCGATGCAAAAGGGCCTTATATAAAATGGTAGTGGTTCCAACCTGGAGATACGCCATCCAGATCTGGGGTATGGCGGCTCGCTCGAGTCGCTTACGTATTCAGACACTCCAGAGCAGGGCCTTAAACCTTATTACTGGATGTGGGAGACCGTCAACCTCCAGATGAATAAGCACACAAGACGCTACAACGAAAGGCTAAAACGTCAACGTAATAGGCTGGCAAAAGGGCTCCAAAATGAAATTCACATAAAGAGGCTTAAAAAAAGAAGTTTTAAAAATCTGCTCCAACAAGCGCCGAACTGAAACAAAACGGAAAGAAGACCGACAGAAAAGTGGACCAAATGATGGCCTCCTGATTGACAGAACTCATTGATACGTCTAAGACATCTCTAGCTAAACAAGTTGGACACATAAGAAGAAACCTGCAATTCATAAAAATATATGTGTTTTTGATTATTTTGCAAAAATAAAAAACAAAAAACTAATGTCCAACCACCCTTTTACCTAAAATCTACTATATTATCAGCTTTAATGAGCTTCAAGCCTAAATATTCTGCCCAAAATTAGCACGTAATCTATTAAAAAAAAAAATATTATATTTAAGGATACAAAACAACGCCTTTAAACATTTTCTATGCAATAAACCCAAACAAAGCGAGTACTAAAGGAAATTCTGCTCAGCTCATAATAAAAAGATAAAGGCAAAAATTTTCAAAAGCCTTTATTTTAAGCTGTTGAGTTTTTCTCAGTGACTTAGCCTCTTGGCAGTCAATGATAACTCTTCAATTATCAAACATTATGCCAATCATTAATGCATTATGACCCTGGCTAGTTAATGAAGAGTTAGGTAATACTTATACCTGTATTGTATGGCTCATGACCCCGCTGAACCGCAGTCATGCCAAGGACTAGACTTCAATTAAAAGAGCTGCCTATAAAAAGAGGAAGCAAAGCCGCCATTAGCATAAATGTTGTCTGCCCTTTGCCCTTTTAGCAGGCCATTAAAAAAAAGTAGTAGGCTATAAAGAAGAAGAGCACATTATATACACACACAGACACAGCCACAGACATATAAACAGCTTTGCAAGTTGGCCAAGAAAAGGCGTTAAAAGGCAACCAACTGCAAAAAAACTTCTGCAGTGAATTTGCTGAATTATTAATTAACCTCAAACAATTAAAAGTAAAATGGTTTTAAAGTAAGAACCAAACAAAAAAAAAAAACTGCAGAACAAAGTAACTGTTCACATAATTACTTGCAGTGTTTCTCGGAGTAAAACGGAGAAAAGGTTTCTGAGCTGGAACTTACTGAGGCATTGGCATAAAATATTAAAAAATGCTATTAAACAGCGGGGAATTAATTTGAAGCCGACCAAGTTAAGCAAAAGGGGATTACAGCAAGGACGTAGCACACACAGATATAGGTACGTATACTTAATGTTTACTTATGTGCATATAAGTATGTGCACATAGAGAAAAACAACGTTCGGCAATTGAGTCTTAATCGAGAGACATAGAAAGAACATGAAATAGTCATAGAAAAAATTATAAATGTTGTAATCGGTGAAACATAATGCATTAGAGAAAAATTGTGAATATTTACATTGTCGATAAATTATAATTTGATAACCACTGTTTTGTTCATAATATTGTAAAAGGAAAAAAAACGAGAAATTTTAAAAATTTGATTCTTAAAATATGTTCTGAATCTCTACCAAAAGATGCCCGGTATTTTTAACCATTTCTCGGGGCCTTCGTAGCCTTGTTATATTCATAAAGTTAAAAAGAATTTTTTGGTTAAGGACCAAAATTATTTTCGAAAACTGCGATTCATGAAAAAGTCATATGTTTTATTGATTCATAAGATTTTGTAAAAAATTAAAACTTTTTAAAAAAGGTTTAGCGTTCAATTCTAAAAAATCCATTAATTTACGATTATTTATGGAATTTGCATTAAAAGAATAATTGGAAAGACTTTTTTGAAGAGTTCGTAATTTGTTAGTTAATAAAGATTAAAAATAATAAGTTTTTTGGATGAAGCCTCCAATTTTAAATTTGGGAAATTATTATGTAATTTTATTAGCAACCATTTTTTTTAATTTATAGCTTAAGGTGATATATACAACTTTGAATTAAATAAAAACTATATGAAGAAATCATATTTTTTTTAATCAATAAGAATTTGTAAATTTTTTTTATTTAATGTAAAGCTTTCAATTTTGAATCTGGAAAGATATTATTTAAGTTTGTTTAATATATTTATAATTAAAGATGATATATTCAAATTAAAATTAAAAATAAAAACTTTTTTGTGCAAAAATATCTGAAAATTTAGTAAAAAATATATTAATTTATTTTTTGACAAGTTTGGGAGATATTTTTTAATAGACATATCTTGTCAACCAATATATATTTAAAAAGTTCATTTTAAAAATAAATGCAGCATAAAACATTTTAGTTATATAAAATTTAAAAAAATTTCTGGTTGTTATCTGTAATATTTTAAAAAAAAATGTAAACTAATTTTTCATAATTCATTAATTTCAAAAATACTTTAATAAAAACATTAATAAAAAAAATAAATTTTATTTAAAAATTATAATTGCTGTGCTTACTGACTGATTTAAAAAAAAAAAAATTATGAAATTAATTAACTTTTTTATTATATATTTTATTTAAAAAATATTTTTTTTATTTTAAAAATTGTATAAATACGAAAAACGGGGAAAAAATGAGTTAACGTTAAATTTTTATATTTGCATATTTTTTTTTGTATTTAAATGCAGCATATTAACTTTTAGATTATTTTAATTTATAAAAAAATTTGTACAATTTTGTAATTTTTTAATAAAAATGAAAAGTGGGTTATAATTTCCAAATTAATAAAAAAAACAATAGTGTTTTTTTTTATATTTATATTTTTAAAATATTTTTTAATTTAAAATTTTGGAAAAAAATTTTTTTATTTTTAAAATTTTTAATATGAAAAGTGTGGAAACAATTTATATTTAAAAAATATTTTTTTATTTTAAAAATTTTATAAATACGAAAAACGGTGAAAAAATTAGTAAACGTTAAAATTTTTTTTTCATATTGTTTACTTATTTAAATTATATTTTTAACTTTTTTTTTATTTAAAAATTTGAACAATTTTTAACTTTTTTAATTAATATGAAAAGTGGGAAAAATTAATAAACGTAAACAAGTGTTTTTTTTTATATTTATAATTTATTTTATTTATATTTTTAAAATATTTTTTAATTTAAAAATTTTGAAAAATTTTTTTTTTATTTTTAAAATTTTTATTAATATGAAAAGTGTGGAAAAAATTAAATAAGCGCTAACAATGGTTTTTTTAATTATTTTGTATTTATTATTTATTTAAATTAAATTTTGAAAATATTTTTTGTTTCAAAATTTGAAATATGTGTATTATTTTTTAATGTTTTTTTTTTAATATGAAAAGTGGGGAAACAATTGTTTTTTTCTTTTTTTCTTTTAGATTTATTATACATTTTGATTATATTTCTTAAATTTTTTTTAATTTAAAATCTTTCTAAAAATTTTATTATTTTTAATTCTTAATATTAATATGAAAAGTGGGTTGAAAAATTAATAAACTTTAACAAATGTTTTTTCTTAATTATAAATGAAATTTTTTTTTTGGCTTTATAGAAATGTGACGCAGTTATAATAGATTGGCAACTTAATTAATTGAGCAAGCTACGACTACTACTGTGGTGCCAACTCCAATGCAGGACCTTCATCCAATGCTAATGCAGTCAAATAATCTTTTAATCTCGGAATCGGAATGCATTAAGCATCACTATCATTTTATGCTTTCTCTTCTGGATTTAAAAGAAATTTAAATTTGTGTTAAAATGTAATTTTCTTACATTAAAAAAAGTAAAACCCAAAGAAAGAATTTGTTGACACAAAAGCTGTGAACGTTGTTTTATTATAAAGTGAAGTTTCTTCATAGCATAATGATATATATTTATTTAATGCCATTAATTTAAAAAAAAATTTGGTTGAGCAAAGTTAATTTTTTAATATTAATCTACACCAAAATTATTTTAATTGTGAAAAAAATATATATAAGTATGTATATTTTTCGGGTAAAAAAAAAATATATCTTTTTTTTAACACATTACCAAACTGATTTAATTCATATATACAATTAAAAAAAAATTTTTTTTAAATATATGGAAATTTCATAATTCATTCTTTCAACACATTTGCATTAAGCCGATTTAATATATATACAATAAATACTATTTTTTTAGTTTTAGTTTTTAGTTTTTATTCACTGTTTTCCTTCAATTTTACGTAAACAAATATTTACACTACACTATTTTTAACATCTTAGTTGCAAAGCTACTTTTTAAGCTAATCTCTATAATTTGTATAAATAAACTGATGTACTTATAAATATGACGAATAAACAATACAATATATATATATAAGTACAATTTAAAAAAAATATATATATCAAAAATTCATAATTTTTTAAGAAAAACTTAAAGCTTAAAAATCGTTGATTTTAGAATTTTTATTTGCATTAAACTGATTTAATACAATTAAAAAATAATAAAAGAAAAATAAAAGTTTCATAAGAAAGTTTCATTAAGAAAAAGTTATAGCTAAAAAATTTATGCTTTTTTAAGAATTTTTATGAATAACCCAATCTGATACAACGCAAGTTGTTGATAACTCAAAAGTTTACTAAGTTCAAGGGAATATTTTTAGTTCTTAGAATATTTGTCTCGTTTGGTTCACAGTTTTTTTCTCTCTGTGTATTTATATATATTGTACAGGCAAATGCGATCCCAACCCTCGCTGAGCTCCGCCGATAAACAATGTAGATGGTAATTAACTTGGCCGTCGCTTTAACATGGCTTACTTTTGTTTGTTTGTCTGGCTGAATGGCAGTCCAGGTGGAAGCAGCAGAAGAAGCAGAAAAAGAGGAGGAACATCAATGCTGGACAACGGTTACAACTGTCGCTTAATTGCATGCAAAATGAAGGTGTGTCTGTGTGTCACACACTCTGTGTGTCTGTGTGAATGAATGACAATCATTTTCATGCGCTGCACTTCCGTTTGCTTCCCCACAGCGGAAGTGTGCCAAAGATAAAGGTTAAATGAAGGTGGAGTGAGTATGTAGCAATGTTTGTGTAGGTAGGTAACGGATACCACTTTATATATAGACGCTGAGACTGAGCAATTGGAGCGAACTCGAATTTCATAAAGCATTCTCATTGAAAATAATTAAAATGCGTCAAGCGTAACAAAAACAACGTGGAGTAAAAAAAAAAATGTCGCTTACTTTAAAGTTGGGCGTGAGGTGACTTTGATGTACTGATTACTTGAACGACAGTGAAATACTCTGAAATGCGGAGGCTGGAAATTCATTAAGAGGACGATGACTTAAAAGATTTCTATTTTCTTTAAGGCTTCCCCGAAAGTTGAAAAATCGGAAGGACTTGCATAATTTTAAATCAATCAATTTAACTAACTTTCTCATGATTGATTATCCCATACTTATTTTTTATTTATTAGCTTAAATATATTATACAATAATATACTTAAAATTAGAGTACTAGCATCAATGGCCTTATCCCATATTTAAAAAATCTTAATTTAAGGTTTTTTTTTCAATTTTAACCAGATTTTACAGTATAGCAGAAATCTTTCTGAAGGAAATGGGGAAATACATTTCAACTCAATAAATTTCATTGGCTTAGGTGTTATTCGTATCTCCAGTTATATACTTAGTCTTCTTAGCTCTTATGGTCTCCGCGATCTAGCTCCTCCTACTTCCTTCTGCCTGTAATAACCTTATATACCCTTATACTCTATTTATATAACACGTATAAATAAAGCATTGAAATTTAATTGTATTGATATTACTTGCAAGAAAAGCAAAAGATGCCAGTGTACTTAAGAGAGGCATGCAACTTTAAAGTGCCACAGGTAGCATATGTGATAGAGTTTCTCTGTATTACGCACGCTTTCTCTCTCTCCCTCCTCTTCTCGCTGTCTCTGCAAGTGTGTAATGGCGTGTAATGGTTGTTCCCATTTCATCAAGGATACCAAATGAGTTTTCCAGCAAGCGCTTGCGAAAGATGATAACGCAACACAGCAACAAATACGCAACGTAAAGAAAGATGAGGAAGTACGGAATTAATGAATAAGCATATAGATTAAAAGAAGCACTCGTTCGTATTGAAACCGTATATGAAGTAATGAGACGTTTGCTGTTTTCAGAATTATGCTTGATAGTGAATGTATTGATAAAATAAAAAATGGCCAACATTAAGGACTTAAGAATAAAATGCACTGAGCTGAGTAACTTGGATGTTTTATGGCAAAAAATAATTGGTTACTTTATTTATACTTTCATAATTTTACATTGTAGACATTCAATCCAAAATGAAGAAGATTCTGTAATATTTTGAGAATTTTTGGCCAAATATTTCAATATTTAGTTTAAAATTGTATTTTTTCGTTTTTCAAGGCACGGGCAGACTTTAAAGCGTTATAACTTGGAAACTACTAGAGATACTTACACGATTTGAAAACCAGTCTTGTGTACTTTTTTAAGATCTACAATTTTTTGATACACACCACGAGCAAAAAATGGCAAGGGGGTGGTTAAAAATAAGAAAAATTGCGTTGTTGTAACTTTGGCGCCCTCTACCGGTAAAAATATAAGCTTCTGGGTATGCCTTCGAATACAAATAAAACTCGTTATTTAATTTTGATAATTTTTTGCCTTGAAAGTTTTTTGTACAACTTTTAGAATTCGAGATAAATGAGCCGACACAAACTCTACGGGGGGGAAGAGGTCAGCATTTTGATTTTAGACTTTTTGGATAGTCCTTGAAACATTAAGCAAGAGAAATTGCAGTGTTCCATTTTGTTCCAGGTCAAAACTTATTTTTACTGTACTAATTAATGCAAAATGTTTAATATTTTTTTTACAAGTTTTTGTTTATTGTTAAAATATTTTTTATACTAAAAAACTAAATTATTTAAAATTTTTCAGAATTTTTATTTAAAATTGTATCATTCTTAATTATCTTAATTGATTCAAATTTTTACGAACTTTTTTTTAAGCTCAAAATATTATTACGCTAAAAATCTTAATTATTTAAAGTGTTTTAACATTTTTTAACGAACTTGTGATTTTATTTTGAAAATTTTTGGTACTTTCTATAAAAATTTTTGTTTCTGTTTTAAAAATTTTTGCAAGACTTTGAAAATTATTTCAAGTATTTTTTATCTCGTCTTAAGAATTTTTTTGGATATTTTAAGAATTGAAGTCGTAAATGCAAAAAATCTTAATTTAATTCTAATTTTTTTTTATCTGTGTAAGACAAATGATAAGAGACGATGCAAGCTGACTTAGGTATTTGTTTCAAAATCAAGATTTTAAAGACAATGGCAATGTTTAGATGCAGTCCTGGCTATCTGGCCGGTACCCTACCATGTGCATGGATGTTTAGAGCCGTATATAAGTAATAGCTTCTATGTTAAGTTGTACAAGGCTTAAGGGTTTTGGAGAGACAACTTTAAATTAAGCCTCCTTGTTGTTGCTCAAAAACATTATTTGCTTCAATTTGGACCAAATGGACCTAAGCTACATCTAAGAAACCCACACAGATTTTGTGGATACATTAGCAATCATCGTTTTAAGTAAGATACTAATTGCGCCATGGTCTACAAATTGAAGCCCTGCTGGCTAGGCGGATTTATCCACAGTCAAGCTGGATTTTATATTCAAGACTTATAAGACCGATAGATTTGCCTACACTACGTGAACTCCGATGTATGGCCTTTTTAAGCGATGTGTAATGACGATTATGGCATTTATCTCCAGATGGCTTTGCAACATATGCAGATGACCTCTCTCTGATCTACCTTTGAATAGCTATCCGATTCAAAATCTTTGTCAGCCTGGATGCTCTCCCTTACCAAACTAACATATTTAACTGCATGTCAATATACACACCTTGCCGCTGTTTCAAATAAAGTGAGTCTTAATTTTGGAGTTTCCTATTTACTACTACTACTGTCGTCCTTCTTCACTAGTAGAGCATAGCGCCTCTGAATTTTCTTGAAACCTTAGTAAAAATACTCACCATACATATAAATTATAAAGATGCTTCTTAAGCGGAATGAGTACTTATTTCTCGAACCATATTCCAGAACTCTTAAGACTTTTAAAAGCTCCAGGTTAGATACCCTCGCACGCTGCATTATTTTGTGCTCTATATATGGATCTTGCTTTTATGTTATACCCGGCTTTGTATCAACTATGACATTTGAAATCATCTCATAAACACACAAACACAAATGCACGTTGACAATTGTAAAAATAAAGGCTTAATATTTTTATGCGTTTCACTTTTCCACATGCAAAAATTCTCATGGTAGGCCCAAGGGCATTTCAATACAATTTACATGCTATATAGATATATATTTATATGTATATATATATAGGGTAAAAATATGTAAAGCTGGTTGCTTTTAAAATGAATCCCATATTCACCACGCACAATTTTTTTTTCAACGATTTATCGATAAATAAATATTTGAGTAGAAGACAAGTCACATCTCGCTAACAAATAAAGATATTTACATATTTTTTTAAATGAAGCCACCCCTTTAAAAATTAACAAAAAAAATAAAAAAAATTCGTTTGGCCTCCGAGTACTTTTAGCCTTTTACAATACGCAACGAGCACTTTTATCCACAATTTAAAACGCAGTTTTTATTAAAGATTCACCCATTTGTATATGCAATCACATACACTTACAAACATTCAGGGTACCAAATGTACAGCTGTCAGTTGACAATAAAAATAATAACATAAACTCACGCACACATATGAGTTGCATAAATACATAACAAACAACAACAACAACAGCAACCACAACAACAAGCTTAACAATGGCGACAACAAAGATGAGAGTAAACAATAAAAATTTTTTATCAATCAAAATAAACACTCGGCATCGACTCGACTCACATTGTATGCTGACATATTTTGTATTTGTATTATTACATATGCACACACACACACACACGCACACCTACACCTATATACACTGGCACATAAAATGTATTTTAATTTACTTTGTCTTATAATTGAAATGAAAGACGAAAAAATTTGCAGAAGCATTTTATTATTGAACATAAATAAATAAATAAAACAAAAAAACAAATGTTGTTTTTATGATTTCTGCGGCATATTGAAGTAGCTGCCAAAGGAGTAAGCATACAAAGGTTCATAAAAAGCAAACCAATAATGAAATTCCTCGTACATTATAACATATTGCACACAATTTCGAATTGTTGATAAAATGCGACACGAAACCTGTAGACATAAATAATAATAAAACGTAAAAATAAATAAATAGATTGTAAAAATTGTAAATATGAGCGCATAAAGAGCGCACATAAATATTTACTACAACAACAACAGCAAAAAATGAGCGTAAAAATCAATTGACAATTTATTGTTTAAAGCTTACAAAAAAAATTGCTTGCATTAAAGTCGGACATGAGAGACTTTGATCGATATGAGCGACAGTGGAATACTCTGTATATTTTCACACGTAGTATAGTCAGAACTTTATTGATTTTATAGATTCGAATCGGCAGCTTCAAAATGAAAAGATAATTTTTGCTGGTTTAAAAATGATTCAAAGTCAGGCTGGAAATTTTCGTTTGAGCAATATTGGCACAAACTTTTAATGGAAAAAAAATATTTTTTTCAATATGATTTTAAATTATTTAAATTCTTTCCAAGATGCATGATGCGTCAAGTTTTTAAAAAAAAAGCCTTCGATTTACTGATGTCCTTATAGGCTGAAGGAAATCTCTTTTCAGCAAGTCATTTCATTTCAAGGAAATCTCTTTTAACAACACCAATTATAATTGGTTATTATTAAAATGTGAAACAAGATAATTGTCACAGGAAACCAAACCCGGAAATATATTGAATGGGCAACCAAATTCGTTGAACCAGCGCTTTACCTCTGTAGAAAATAATTTTTTTCTTTATCATATGCATACTTTTTGGCTTTTAATCAGCATCGAATACAGCTTCGTAAAATATTTCGCTATTGTCCTACTGTTACTGTTTTGGCACGAAACCGATATGAACTATGCAACAGGTATAGGGTAGGCCATCTGTTGATTTGTTTGATAGTTGCATTTCATTCGTATACAATATTTTCGAACAAAATTGGGCAAATGTATGTATCAAATACAAGTTTGAAACTACTCATTTATTTATAATAATAAAAATATTAGGTGCGCAACCAAGTTCTCCTTGTTTTTTTGATGAAAATGTAACTTTATTGTAAAAAAAATGGTTACCGATGACTCATTCAAAGTATTGCCCATCGCTAGCTACAACTTTTTCCCATATTTCTGGTAGAGTTCGAATACCTCGTCGGTAGAAGCGTTCGTCTTTTAAGGCTATCCACGAATCCACACGTTTTGCGATATCTTCATATGAGTGGAACTGCTGATCAGCCAGACCACGTGCCATCGAGCGGAACCAGTAATAATCGGACGGCGCAATATCTGGGGAATACAGCGGGTGGGGTAGGAATTCCCATTTGAGCGTTCCCAAGTAGATTTTAACAGGATTGGCAATGTGAGGCCGAGCGTTGCCATGCAGTAAAATCACTTTTTCGTGCCTCTGCTCGTATTGTGGCCGTTTTTCTCGCAGTGCTCGGCTCAATCGCATCAATTGAGTTCGATACCGTTCCCCAGTGATGGTTTCGCCTTGTTTCAACAGCTCATAATAAACAACACCGACCTGGTCCCACCAAATGCACAGCATAACCTTCGCAGCGTGAATATTCGGCCGAGCCAGTGACGTGGAAGCATGACCGGGTTGTCCCCGTCACGATGCGATGAAGAAAACTCTTCCTTCTTTGTCGCTGGAGCAGTTGTTCACAGGCGAAAAAACGACGCTCAACGTCCCTGGTTTCAAATCATAAGGAACCCAAGTTCCTTGCTTTTGAATCATTCCCAACGCATGCAATCGCTTGGAAATGGCTTGGCGGGTAACTCCTAATGCTGAAGCAAGCTCTTCTTGCGTTTGGCACGAATCCTCATCGAGCAATGCCTCCAATTCAGCGTCTTCGAAGGTTTTGGGTCTTCTTTACGTGGACGGTCGTCAACATCGAAATCACCGTCTTTGAAGCGACGGAACCAATCACGGCACGTTGTTTCGCTTGGAGCAGCATCTCCGTACACTTTTTGGAGCTCTCGAAGCGCTTCAGCTGCCGTTTTTTTCGAACAGAACAAGAAAATCAACACTTCCCGCAAATTATGATTTTTTGGCACAAAACTAGACATTTTCACACAACCACAAGTAAATAATGCAAAAAGAAATTCACTAATTTGCCATAGCAGTTTGCTTACCATACGCCTAAGCTTCGTTTATGAAGTTTTGGGTATGTCAAAATCGACCAGAACTTTCTGCTAAAGCCATCTATTGACAAACAGCGAGAACTTAGTATCGCCCAAATTGCCGCCGCGGCTGGCTCTACAGGCCCGTAAGCGAACATAGCGATTTTCGATGACTTTTTTTTTTTGGCTGTTCTTCTGTCCATTGAACGAATACGAGACTCTGATAATGGTCCGTGGGCCTCAATTGTTGTGTCATTTAAATCTTGTAAGCGTGTAAATCCAGATTCGCATGCAACATTCGATGCCAAGTGGCGTTGACATTGGCCTCAACTATGTTTTTTTCATAGATCGACCGTTTTCAGACCATTCATGCCTGTAACAAATTATGAGCGTTTAACAACCAAACCAACAGATGGCCCACCTTATATGTATTTTAAAACCTTCGTCATCACTGTGTTGGTTGACAGACCCACCTTTGCCCTCTTAGGTGTTTGGATTTCCCAAAAAAAATAAACAGCTCTTTGATCTTTGATGTGTTGTGATGGATCCAAGTTTAATCGCCAAAAGGTCCTCTGTATTGCGACTGAACATCACCAAACACTCCATCGAAATGAGTGTATGACGATCAAGATTGCTTTCGACCAGAAAACTTTTTAGCCTGCCCTAGTATTTATACCCATGACCTCCACAATTTATAAACTAAAATGGTTTTAAAAAATACCTGTCGAAATTTATAAGTCCACCCGCTCAGAGATGTAGAAGCGGCAAAAGAATTAGAGAGAGATGAAGAGGCTGTGTCTACAAAAGATTCACATGTTTATATTGTTTATGGCCTTTATGTATGAATTTGCATGGAATGTATACATTGTTAATTTCTCTATAAGATTTTGTACATTTTTTACGATGCAGATGGATATAACCTATACCACCACCGTCGCAGCGAACAACTATATCAGCTTGGAAATCAAGCGAAGAATTCTTTCATCCAATCGATGCAATCTTCATCTTCGTGGCTAATTGAGGTAGACGTAATTAATACTGTAGAAGACACGCATCTTACCTACCCACTACTCCTTGCTGAAACTCCGAACTTTATGAGCTCTATGGCGAAGTTCACATAGTCCAGCAGTTAAACATGATCACAACATTGGAAAAAAAAACTCCAGCAAGAAAGTTTTTAAGTTCGTACTTTGTGGGAGCCTGGCGAAGGGGTAGTCTGTGGTTCTTTAGGAAGGACCAGGTTACTGTTGGTATCACAGAGGCATGCACGAAGCAGGGACGCCTAGAGGGACACTTTACGTCAGGCAGTAACCAGACTATGGGTTCTTATGGTAAGTTAGAAAGAAGATGCATGTAACATACGTTTTTGCAGTTCAATCTTTATATACATACGTATATACTTATAAAGTGTGCTTTTTTTTTAACTTATTTAATTTTAAAGTTTCACTTCATTAAGTTTTGGCAGATCACCATGTACAGTATTAGGCTTTAGCGACGCGTCCAAATTGGGAAAATGTATATTAAAAAACTTTGCTATGTTCGATTAACTTCCTGCTTTTGGACCTGCTATTAAATGTACTATTAAAAAATTTCGCACTACTAGGTAGTGGTGTTCATTTATAAGAAAACATAAATGCCAGAAAATTTTACATTACATTACATTACTTAACACACGTAGCATGCAAAAATTTCGCAAGGAATGACAAAACTTCAAATAAAAAAAACCCAAATTGTGAGTTTTGTCATTCCATTCGTAAATTTTGCATGTGCGTATGGGCCCTAAACAAAAATTCGAATGCTCTTAAAAAAACACTCTATATATATGTTTCTTCCATATGAAATGGCTTGAAGTATGGATCAAAATCGTTAATATCTGCAGAGCGGATTTCTCATTTCAACAAACATTGTAAAATTTATCAGCTAAAACTTTAAAAATATAAAAAAATATAAATGTTCATTTTAATTTATATATATATTTATATAAAAGTTCGAATGCTCTTTAAAAAAACACCCTATAAATCTGTTATTTCCATATCAAATCGCTTGAAGCATGGCTTCAAATTGCTAATGTCTGCACGGCGGATGACTTATTTCAATAAACATTGTATGCTGGTATCTTTTGATAAAATTTCGATTTTCAAGATTTCAACGTTTTAGAGGTGCCCACTTCTGAGTCCAAAAAGAGCTTCTAAAGTTGGCTTAAACCTTTGTTAAAAACATCGAGAAGCCATATAGCAAATTTCAACGAATATTGTTCTTCCATTGTACAAGGTTCGTATATTAATGATGATTTGAATATGTATCCCTCGAACAGTTACGTAAATTCTGATAAACTTAATATACCCTTCAACTTCATGGGTAACGTCTATAAAGAGTAAAAAAAAAACGCAGCAGCAAAATCTATATTACATTACAAGCAGCTAACAACAAAATGGCGAAATAATCGCAATAAAAAAATGACTACAATAAAATGTGTACGAGTGTGAGTAAAAGAGAGATCTCTCTCTCGAATGGCAAGCTGTGTATGTGTATTTGTGAGTGCCTGTGTGTTTGATTGTTGTTGCTGCTGTTGTTTTTGTTGTTGGTCTGAATTGCCTTTAAATTGCAGCAAGTGTTAAGTGCTGCACGTTAAAAATACATTTTACGTATTTTTTTTTTATGTTCTTTGTATTTTATTTTATTTTTTATTTATAAAATGGGCGTTGGACACAGAGAGTAAAAGTGATTTCTGTTGTTGGTCATTTTTTCTGTTGTTTGTTGACAAAGTTAAAAATAAAATGCAATCTATGTTCGTGTAGACGGTAATATACTTATTTTTCTTTTATTAAGTATGTGAATATTGCCTTTACAATAAAGATACAGAATATATGAAACAGTATATCTTTTATAAATCCCAATCTAACCTTACTGCAACTCCAACTTATCAGTTTACTTTTTTCAACTTCTAACATTGTGACCTTCACTTAATAGCCTAAGAAAATAAACTTTTTTTAACAGAGACCTCTTGACTCTTCCCAATCGTGATAATGTTATCAAGCTTCCGAAACACCTCTGAACAAGAACGAACTTCATATAAAAACAGCGGTCAAGAATGTTTGCTTTCAAGCATGCACAGAAGCAGCACTCAGAGCTCCGATCCAGTGTTGCCATATGATTTTGTGGAAAAACAGCTGCTTAGAAGGTACAACTAAAAATAATAATGGAAACCAAAACATAGAGGGTAATATGAAAAAGAGTTTTAATATTTATTCCGAATAGCTTAGGTAACAACTAGCTTTCCAACAAAGCAATCAAAGTATTAAAATTATCCGCTTTCCTATAAGAGATTTCCATTTAAAACTGTCTGTAAAAATTTGACACAAAATGTATACATTTGGCCATGCTCCGGAAAACGAATCCGAACACTTTATTATTATATTTAAAAAATTTTGGTTTGGTTTTTTCGTTTCCCACAGCACGGCTGATAACACTAGTCGACGATGAAAAATCTCCAGAGACGATTTTTGTTTTATCCTCCCATGGCTCGTTTTTTGTACGGCTACTTTCGTCCAAATAGGTCTTGTATTGACCAAATCAACATTCTTTGTATTATCGTCGAACAGGTCAACGAGTGGCAAGCATCGCTTTGTATGACCTTTATTGACTATAAAACTGCTTTCGACAGCGTAGCTCGGAAAAGCATTTGGGCTGCGCTAGGGCGACGTGGTGTGCCTCCTAAATACATAAACCTTGTAAGAGCAAAATACGACAATTTCAAAAGTAAGGTCCTTCATAACGGCAGATATTCTAGGAGCTTCAACTCAACATCTGGTGTCAGGCAGGGCTGTCTGCTGTCACCATTATCATTTCTAATTGTTCTCGATAATGTTCTATCCCAGGCGCTGGACAAGGAGATGCGCGGCATACAATGGAACCTTAGGGAACACCTTGAAGATCTCGACTACGCCGACGACCTATGTTTGATCTCGTCTAGACACGCTGATATGCAAGAAAAAATTGATGATTTGAGCCGTACTTCCAAGAATGTGGGTCTAACCATCAACCGTAGCAAGACGAAAAGCATGACTGTGCCAGTTTCCAGGACGGTGGGTCGATTCAATGGGTAGCGTAATCACACCCAAAGGGGGAGCTGCTGAAGATGTGAATAACCGCATCAACAAGGCCAAAGCAGCATTTGGTCAGCTAAATAAAGTATGGAAATCAACAGCGTTATCCACGGCCACCAAACTACGCATATTCAAATCAAACTGAAGTCCGTATTACTGTACGGCTGCGAAACTTCGTTGATGACTGCAGTTTTAGAAGGGAAACTTCAGATGTTTATAAACCGCTGCCTAAGACAGATACTAAGGATATGGTGGCCAAGGACTACCTCGAATTCAGAGCTTTTCAGCAGATGCGAGGAGGAGACGGTGCTGATCCAAATTCGGCGTCGCAAATGGAAATGGATTGGTCAAACCTTACGTAAACCAGCAGGCGAATTCCCAAAAGAAGCGCTGGACTGGAATCCGCAAGGCAGCAGAAGGCGTGGGCGGCCAAGATCAACATGGCGCCGGACGCTGGAAGGGGAAGTTAATGCTTCTGGAAAAAGCTGGCGGGAAATAAAAGCTATTGCGAAAAACAGAGAAAACTGGAAAAAGTTTGTAGAGGCCCTTTGCTCCAACTAGGAACCTAATATAGGACACTAACTAACTAACTTTTGCGAAAAAGGACATTTTTCAAACTACGGTTGCACATAAGAGGTTATAAAAACTGTTCTAATTCGAATTAGTAATTCATTACTTTGATCTTTCTCAAAAGTAGAGTAAGCTACCTTTCCAAAATGCTTCCAATCACAAAAATTGGTAACCTTAAGAAGAAGCTACAGCCGAAAGTGTGTGCCCGAAACCCTCGTACAAATATCGCTATTTCTTTCAGCAAAAGACTTAGGCTCTTGAAAAGTAATCTTTTTTATATTATGGGTCATGATATGTAGATGCGATTTCTGTATAGTGTCATCTTTTTATGATACAAAATGAATGATTTAATTTTTAGTAAAAATGAAAATTATTAATTTTTTCGAAGGTATTTTTTTTTTGTGTCTTTCAACTGCATTTAAGCTTTGAAAAGCGGTTCACTCTTCTATACTTGAATTTGTTATAGAAAGTAGGAGTCAGTACCTTTCAAATAAGCGCTTTTTCGTGAAATTGGAACTGCCCATTGAACACTAGTAGCTGAATGAATCACCAGGAGTACATGAAATCTCAAGATTTCACCAAAAATAAAAGATTTTTTTTATGATGGTGCTTGCGTTGACAAAAAGGGACTTGTTTACTTGCATACATTGGAATTATCTTCTCATCATCATAAATTGGCCATTACAACTGGGGTCGGTCTAGGCCGCATCCAGAAGCCTTCGGCAGTCGTTTATGCTTTACGCGCACTGACGCCAGTTAGAAATATCAAGCCTAGCCAGGTCAATAGATACCTGATCTTTCCATCTCAGAGGAGGTCTCCCTCTACCGCGCCCACCACCAGTGGGCACCGTTTCGAAGGTTTTTTTCGCTGGAGCATCATCATCCATTCTCGCCACATGACCTAGCCAACGCAGTCGCTGCAACTTAATGCGCTTGACTATGTCTATGTCGCGGTATAGCTCATACAGCTCGTCGTTCCATCGTAAACGGTACTCAACATCAACGCAAGAGGAACCAAAGATCTTACGTAAAATTTTTCTCTCGAAAACTCCTAAGAATCGCTCATCATTGCACGTCATAGTCCATGATTCTGCGCCATACATAAGGACGGGTATTATGAGCGTTTTATAAAGAGTTTTTTTCGTCCTGCAAGAGAGGGCTCGACTTCTCAATTGCCTACTTAGCCCAAAATAGTACCATTTGGCAAGAGTAATTCTACGCTTGATCACAAGGCTGACATTGTTTTTGGTGTTCATGCTGGCTCCTAGGTACACAAAATCCTCTACTATTTCGAAGGTGTAGCTATCGATAGTTACATGTTGCCCAAGAAGCTAAGAGGGCTTCTGTGTCGACAAGAGGTATTTGCTTGTTCATTAAGCTTGGAAAATGCAGCACATATGGCGCGGTTGATGCGACCAATGATATCGATATCATCGGCATACGCCAGTAGCATGACACGTATAATTTTTTCCAGCATAATGTTGAAGAAATCGCAAGATAGAATGTCACCTTGTCTGAAACCTCTTTTGGTATCAAAAGGCTGGGAGAGGTCGTTTTCAATTCGCACCGAGCTGGAAGTGGTGGAATTATCTTCTACACCTTGGATTATTATGATTGCTTAATAAAAACACAAACAAAAATCTCAATTTCGAAACTAAAAACAAAAACATCCATGGGAGAAAAAAACAAAAATCGGTTTTTGAATACTGAAACATTGCCCTAGCATAAAGACTCATCTCTGGAGAAAAAAAGTGTTAAATTTGTCTACTAGTGTAACATAACATTTTTTCATTTTATTTTTTTAATTTTAAATGGTAAAAGCACATTTCGATATTATTTTTTATTTATGATGTGGCAGTGCTTATTTTTTTAGCCTATAAAGGTGCTGGCCTTAAAAATTTCTATTATAAAGTTCTATCATTGTATCGAAATGTAGCAACCCCTCGCTCTGTGTATTGAAAAGGATATTGGAATTGTAAGTGAATTGTGCACAATACGGAAATTAAAGCAAAATATGTGACAACGATGGACAACAAAGAGATAGCTAGTTGTCCTGCCAAACTGTTGCTTCTACTATTCCATTAGATTTGTACACGAGTCAGAGTAGGCAAATACATTTAAAAATAATTCATTTCGGGACGATTTAAACTGGCAATAGACAAATTCAAGATAAAACAAAAATACCAAAGTAATAGATTACCGCTTCGAGAATGCTTCTGGGCATGCAACTGGCCAAATTCCATACACGCTGCGGGTTCTCGCAGTTTTATCCACAGCGATTTTTTACTACAGCAGAACTGCCTGCCAAAGCCGAAAAGCAACAGCGAGAACTGCAGCAAAATCCATTGGCCAGCCTACATCTAAAGCGTCCCTTTAAGCTACATCGCATCAGTGAGGGTCCCGAAACTACGGTCACTCTAAGCAAAACGGATGCAGCTGTTTACTATAAAGAATTAAAAACCATACGCCAGCTGGAGGCGGCAGCAAGTCAGCTGTACCGGGAGCAAATCGTCAGAGGTTTCTGTCATTTGTATACCGGTCAAGAAGCCTGTGCAGTGGGCATCAAGGCAGCCATGCGTCCGCAGGATAATATAATTGCAGCCTATCGCATACACGGCTGGGCTTATTTAATGGGCATAACTCCGCTAGGCGTGCTGGCGGAGCTTACGGGTAAGCGCAGCGGCTGCGCCAAGGGCAAGGGCGGCTCCATGCACATGTATGCACCACATTTCTATGGCGGCAATGGCATTGTGGGCGCGCAGGTGCCCATGGGCGCGGGCTTAGCCTTGGCCAGCAAATATCGTCAGGATGGCGCGGTTTGTTTTGCGCTCTATGGCGATGGCGCAGCTAATCAGGGTCAGGTATTTGAAAGCTTTAATATGGCGCAACTCTGGCAATTGCCATTGGTTTTTGTCTGCGAAAATAACAACTATGCCATGGGCACCAAAGCGGAGCGCGCCTCTAACAATACGCGTTACTATACGCGTGGAGATACTCTGCCGGGTATATGGGTCAACGGCATGGACGTCTTGGCTGTGCGCAGTGCTGCACAATATGCCATAGAGTTTGCGCTCAAACGTGGACCTATACTACTAGAGCTAGATACCTATCGCTATGGTGGACACTCTATGTCCGATCCTGGCATAGGTTATCGCAGCAGAAATGAAATACAACAGGTGCGTGTTGCAAATGATGCTATTAATGCGTTTAGAGAAGTCTGCTTGGAGACTCGACTGCTTAATTCCACGGAGCTGCAGCAAATTGATGTTTCGGTACGCAAGCTGGTAGAGGAGGCGGCAAGAATAGCACGCAGCGATGTGGAGCTGGACAAAGAACATTTGTGGACAGATGTTTATGCGCGAAATTTGGAGCCCAAGCTAAGAGGCATACATTGCTATGACTTGAAGCATGGAGAGACGAGAATGAAACTATTGGAATAATAAGCATTGTGTGCTTGACGAATTTAAATTAATAGTTGTTGCTATGCTGGATGTAAATTTGAAATAAAATTATGTTCTTTTCAAATGCAGATGCTGTTTAAATATATGCAAACTGCAACTACAGTAAACACTGTGTGCGGTGAATGCTAAAATATATAATCTACAACGGGACTAGCTTTGATATTTCTGAGGTTCAAAGACTTGTAATATTGTGTATGTTTATTGCAAAAGCTCTAAAAAAATATTATATAAAAAAATGCTCAACGCCAGCAGAAACAGAGAACCTTCCAGTATTGTCCACCAAGTCTAATATTTACATAACGAAGCTTGAGATTTGAATCCCTTAACTAAGCGCTTCGATCGTTTAGGCCTGAAAAATTCATCACTGAATTCAGACATGAAAAGGAAGCGAACGCTCATGGCTTAGTAAGAGAAACCAGGACACATACAAAAATGTATCTGGCAAAAATGAAAAAGCAAAGCGAACTAAGCAAAGTCAATTCAATTTTTTTATTGGAGTTTACATTAGTATTGGTGTTTGCGTAGCTATTTCTGACGTTTTCTTTTATTAGACAAAGAAAAAGGTTTTTGTGTGTGCAGGTGCTGTGAAAATTTTAATTATATATTATTATTTAAAGCATTACTTCTTCTTTATAAAATAATTAGACTAAAGACAACAGCGCAAGTTTCGGCCAACTGAAAAAACGGAACTAAGAAAAAAAGAAATCAATTGATGCCTTTGTCATGGGCACCAACAGTGAAAAAAAAGACTGCTTTGAAAGTATTAAAGCAATTTTACACCTCTTTACTAGGTAGGTAAAAAAATACGGGTATTGTTATATTTAAAAAATATTTTTTGATTTTAGAATCAAGACCAGTTACAGCGGACACTGGCACAGCAGCATCTCAGATGCGTAATGCAATGAAGTTGCAAAAAAATCGAAATTTTAAGGCTGCACCCAATCCACTGTAATTTATAATATTAAATAAAAATGGATAATAAAATGTTGTTAAAAATGTATGAAGAATATTTGTTCACATTTGTGATTTCAGACCTAACTTTTCAAAATAAATCAGCACTGAATTTATGTCAGTTTTTATTAAACATTCACCCCTGATTTCAGGCATGATTTTGCAAAGTCAATCATCACTGAATTCAATGCTGATTTATACGGCTAAGCTTCAGGTTTGAACGCCTAGGACATGCATATGTTAAATTCAGTGACGAATGAATGCGTAGATTTATGGCTGGTACTGAAAATTTAGGCATGATTTCATGACTAATTCAGGCCTGAGGCAAACTGAAGGGAATTTAAACAATTAAAATGCATGAAAGATGTTCGTTAGTCTTCCGTCCAAGAAGTATCATCTAACCTTCTAGTATAGAAGCACTAATTTCTCTTGTGAAGGTGATCGAAAATCAGTTGTTATAAAAGAATGTATTCATACTGATCGCACAACTATGCATCACAGGTGCCCTAAGAACCACTTCTAGTGAAGCGCTTAATGCCATCACCAACATATGTCCCATCATTTTGATGGCAAAAGAAAATGCCACCTTGACATCGAGGCGCCTCAAGGATGCCAATTGTTGGGCAGTCTTGAGATATGGACACTCGTCCATCTTAAAAGAAGACACAAACGTGTCAGTCACAGATTATTGCACTCCCTTAGAGCATTCCTCAACTCTATTTACAAGCTCCATTCCCTCTAGGGTATCGTGGGTGGTAAGTCAACAAGGTCAAAGCGACCGCATAAATTTCTTCACAGATGGCTCCAAGCTCAACAACCAGGTTGGGGGCGGGGTCTTCTAGGAGCAACTAAACATCCGGCAGTCCTCTCGACTTCCGAACCACTGCAGCGTCTTTCAGGCGGAGATCGTCGCCATAAACGAGGCTCTCATCTGCTTACGAAATGCTGGTCTGGAAACCGGGGAAATAAATATATACTCCGTCAGTCAGGCAGCCATTAAGTCACTACGAGCGATGTCTTCCAACTCGTTGACAGTCAACAACTGCCGCAAATCTATTCAAGAGATGGCACAGCAATTTGTTATAAGCCTAATTTGGGTGCCAGGACACCAGAATATAATAGGCAACGAAATAGCAGACGAATTAGCCAGATACGGCACGACCATTTCCCTCCTCCCGAATAAGAAGGATATTCGTATGCCAATGGCTACTTTTAAGCTACACATAAGGGAAAAATTCAGTTCCCAGGCACAAAAGATGTGGGAAAACACATCCCACTGTAGAATCAGTCGCCAAACTTGGCCTAAAATTGACCCAAAACGTTCCGCCAGACACTGTGAACTCAACCGCTAACAGTGTTCGGCAGTTGTTAGAGCGATCACCGGTCACTGGCTTGTCGGAGCACATGCGACCAGAATGAATGCTCCGAACGACTTCTGCAGAAGCTGTAGAGACGACGAAGAAGTAGAAACAGTAGAGCACTTCTTCTGTTCCTGTGTAGCTCTATGCAGACGCAGGAAGAAGTACCTGGGAAATTATTTCCTCAATAACCTAGAGGAGCTAGGTTCCATCTGTCCGAAAATGATTGCAAGCTATATAGAAGCAACAGGCTGGGACTCCCTTTAAGAACATTCACCTGGAGAAGGGGGGTTTTAATTAGAGATCCTAAGCGGTATCACAACGGGCCAATCTAGGCCTATGTGGGCTGGCTTTTTAAGCCAGCTGCCGCCATAACCTAACCTAACCTACTGATCGCTATTCAACCGATTTAATGCGTGATTGAGGCATTTCTGCACCCCTTTATGTCAATTCAAAATGCCTCTTATACGCGCTTCACAATCCTGGTTAAGACAGTATCTACTGCATTTAATATTTTGTTTTTGTTATTGTTTTATTGTATTTGCAAAGCAGAGGAAAACAATAATTTAGTAAAACATTTGTGAGAACACTGAGAACTGCCGTATAAGCATAAAAAAAGCATTTGCCTTTTTGCTCACGTCTGTGTAATTTATGCCAAAAAGCAGTATGCAATTTTTTCTGTCTTTTGTGTTTTTTTGCTGCTGCCCAAAAGTATGCTACACAGTTGCTTAAGTCGCACAGCGACGTCGCCTTTTGACTGCGCCTTTTCTTTTCTCTGTTTTTTTTTTTGTGTTTACCCGTTAGTTATAGAGTAAATGGGTATATTAAGTTTGTTCAGATTTATGTAACAGACTGAAAAATGCATTTTCAATCTTATAAGTCTATACAAAATGCCAAAAAAATACATCGTACGCTTTGAAATACATCCAAATGCGCTTGCGAGGCGGCTGACCTTGAGAGCTAGAAAGAGAAGATTTAAAAGGTGCCATCCAGGGGACCTTCCTATGAGATTCTTATTAATAATTTCAAACGTTTTAGTTTATGTATTCCTTTAAACATGGTTTTTTTTTGTATGTGGAACTCTTAGATTATAATTGGTTTTTATTTAATTTTTTTTTTTTATGTACATCTAGGTTAAGCTGCCATGATTGGCAGTAGGGAACTAGTTTGATAACATGATATACAAACATTTTATAATAAAAAAAAAAAATTAAATAAAATTTTCTATCAAATAAAACTGAAGGTCGTAGGTCAATTGGTTCAATTGCAATGTCCGCTCAAATGCAAAACTGAAAATTGTTTTTGGTGTTTTTTGTATAATTTGCAAATATCTTAAAACCGGAGACATTTTTCTCGATCTGAAAACCATAATTCTAAGTTTAATAGAAAAAAAGATATCATGCAAAAACCTTACCAAGTTATATTGGCAGGGAGAGGTACCACGCACCCAACTCATAAATACGAAACCTCGGTTTTAGACGTAGAACAGGGTCCCAAACAATCCCTGAAAGTTTTATCAACTAAGTATTTTTTCCAGCTTAAGGCGTGTACGAAGAATGGAAAATTTCGCACGGCATGACAAAACTTGAATCCCAAATGGGATTATTTTTTTTATATGATGTTTTGTCATTCCGTGCGAAATTTAACATTCTGCGTATAGGACTTTACATAGTTTTTGTGCCTTTCGTTTACTGTACTATATAGAGTATTCAACTGTCGTTCAGCATATTAAGAAATTGATATATCGCTAGTCGGTTACGCCCGACTTAACGTACGCAATTTTCTTTTTTTTTAAGGCAGCAACAACGAAGGATTACAAATCACACACACACATGCACACACAGCACACACACAAAAAAGAGAGCAAGAAGAAGAAAACGAACATGGTAGACGCCGACGTCAGCGACGGCTCATAAGCCATGGCAAATGTAATATTTGTTTTCTTTTGACATTTATTGTTATTTTTTGTGCGTCACCTAAGCAAATGCGTTCATGTGTGTGTGTGTGTGAGTGTGTGTCTGTGCATGTATAAGTGTTCTGTGTCTGTGTATTTGTATTGTTATTATTGTGCGCTTTTGTATTTGTTTAAGTTATATGTATGTGTTGCTTTTTTTTATACCTAATGTGCCATTTTATTTTATGTTGAGGTTTGCAAATTGATTTGCTTAAAAAAAAAAAGTGAAAAACTAAACATGGGTCGACTGCAATATTTTTGCAAGGATAAGTAAATACCAGCTGGCGTTTACATACCATAAATTCATATATAAATATGTATATGAAAAGCGTTATGTCGTATGTAAATCGCTTTGACCTAAATTACTAAAAGCGGAGGCTGTGTCAGTTTATTAGAAATATGTGAAAAAGTCTACGTTCAATACGACTTTAATGATGCATTTAAAGCTCGCAGGTACTGAGAAAATGGGATATGCAACTTTTTAATACTTTTTAGCCGCAAGACGTCACAATAACAGCTTGGGTTTAAACTTGTTGCCAGTGCGATCAGACTTTCAGCAAAAAATGTACTCATATATATTTCCCTTGCTCATTGTTAGCACAGCTTTACACCTTTCGAGGGAAATTATGTAGGACTGTGCTATGCCTATAACAAGGGAAATTTTGTATTAAGGGCCATACGCAGCAAACAAAAGTTTCGCACGAAATTTCAAAACTTCATGAAAAAAAAAAAAATTCCAAATGGTGGGGAATTTTTGCATGCTGCGTATGGGCCTTTATGCAAGACATGAACAGTTCAGGAAAAATATGAACATTTTTTAAGCAAGACATGAACCATATAAAAATTCGGTTTGAGTTGTGCATGCTATTTTTTGGGTTGATTCAGAAAAAAAATAATTAAAATTGATCAAAAACTATTTAACTTGAAATTGGCATAAATAGAATCTGAAAATATCAAAAAATATTTTAAAAATTATTTCAGTTTAAAATGCGTGCACTTTTAGACCTAACGTGTAGTTTCAAAGCGAATCCGAATAAAATGTTCGGACTCGTTTTACGAAGCACAGACAAATAGTTTAATGTTTAACAAAAGATCTTCTGGTGGCAGTGCCACACCTCTTTGTGAGGAATCCGGAAAAAAATATATATAAAAGTGACTGACATTAGAGTTACATACAAGTTTATTTTAACAAAGTGTACTCTGCAGAAAGCTGCCTAGACTCTCTTTTCAAACTATTTCACCAATTCGTTTTAATTCCTCTTGCAACAAAACATTCGGTTTCATAACATATAAAAAATTCGTTTTGGTGAAATTAGAAGCACAAAATTTTCGGTTTCAAAACGAATACAAATAAAATGTTCGGATTCGGAGCACGGCCTAGTATATAAAAAAAAAAAAAAATGAGCTTCACCAACAAGGACTTTATTCAAAACTTTTTAAAATACAGAAAAATGAAAAATTAATGACTTTGATTAGGATATCTTATATAAAAGATGGCGTACGTTAATTTTGGGCGCAGACGACTTTGGGATACCCTGTACCACTACATTGCAATTAAGTCCGACATATTGTTTAAGACCTCCAAAAGATATTTTATTCGGCAAATTTGGCTACGATATTTTCATAAACAAATTGAATTCAGTCAAATTTTGCACCAACAAACTTTTTGGCTGATCGGTGCTATGGCGACTATATGATATAGTCAACCGATTTTGATCAAATTTGGTACACTGATTGGGAACTATAAAAAACTTCCGACTGTCAATTTTGGTTGCTACGATATCTTCAAAAACAAACGAAACGCAACGAATTTTGTACAAAAAATGTTTTTTTCACCGATTGGTCCTATGGGAGCTATATGATATAGTCAACCGATTTTGATCAATTTGGTACAGTGCTTGGGTACTCTAAAAACTTCTTAATGCCAAATTTGGTTACAACGAACCAAACACAACGAATTTTGTACAAAAAATGTTTTTTTGACCGATCGTGCCTATGGGAGCTATATGATATAGTCAACCGATTCAACCGATCAAATTTGGAACAGTACTTGGGTACTCCAAAAAACTTCCATGTGCCAAATTTGGTTACAATATCTTCATTAACAAACAAATTATCCATCTAAAACTTTTGGTTTTTTTCGAGGTCCTCTGAAACACCCCTATGGGAGCTATATAATATAACCCCGATATCGAAAAAATAAACTAAACTTTTCACCACTGACATAATTACGCATCTAATCTGAAAACTTGGTCGCTCAAGCTCTTAGAGATAAAGAGATCTAGGCGTTCCTACAGACAGACGGACAGACGGACATGGGTACATCGACTTCTCTTGTCATACTTTAGGTAACTTTGGGGGGTCTCCGACGTCTCCTTCTGTATGTTACATACATTTTCGGCTTGCACAAACTTAATATACCCTTTGTACCATACGCTACAGGGTATAAAAAGGTTTTTTGACAAAGAAGGCTCATGGCAAATATTCTTATTGCAAATAAAAGCAAATACCACGCCAAGTTTCTGGTCCTTATCTTTATTTCAAAAATTTCTATCAAAAAATTTTAACGTATAAAGAGCGCTCTAATTAAAGGAAACAGAACTACTGCAAAACTCTTTTTTAGATACTTTTGCAGTTGTTTCAGTAAATGAAATGCTTTCGATATAAAAACTTAAGAAAAGTAATTTTTTTAAACATCTGTGTATATCGAAAATGCATGTTCAAAAATGCGTTTTTTTTGAGTAATAAACATAATCTAGAGTATGTATACCAATCTGTAGATAAAATGTTTTTGGCTGAAAGAGATTTGCAAAATTGATAAGCTGGCAAATTTTTTAAATAAAGTCCAATACGCAGAATGCAAAAATTTCGCACAGAATGACAAATAGTTGGGGATTTTTTTTTATATGAAGTTTTGTCATTCCCTGCGAAATTTTTTCCTAACTTTTTCCAAATTTTGTTCTGGATTATCTATATGTTTTAATAAATCTGAGACAGCTCAAACTTGCAACAGCTTAAAATTCACAATTTCCAAAAAAATTATGAATAATGTCAGTATTTTGAGCCAAGAATTTCAATTTGAGCTCATAGTGCACTGATTGAATAGATATTCGCCCAACTCCTTAAATCTTTAAATAAACAAAGCAAGCAATAAGAGTTCCAACAAATTATTCATATACGTTTTTATCGTAATTCCTGCTATTGTCTTAGCTTTTCACATTTTAAAACAAACAAAGCAAGCGATAAAAATATGTTCATAAAATAAAAATCTTAAACCTAAATTTTTACAACTTAGTCGATTCCCAAATATTTATGCAGAATGTCGCGACGTGCCAGCAGCACAACTGGAGCAAAAAGAGCCAGCGTTTCCAGCAGGAAATCTGACCAAAAGTCGAGCACTAGTATAATCCGTAATTCCAAAACTGCTGAAGTAAAACCAGCACTGCAAATTTCAGAAACGGTTATTGAAAGTAAGCCCGAGGACCATAAAGATTTGGAGAATGTGGCACCGACTCCTATGAAGCCGTCCGTAGCTGCGCCTTCAGATGCAGCACGTAAAAATGACGAAACTTTATGCGCAATAAATACAGCTCAAACAAATTTTTTCGAATTTGGACCTTCCTTTAATAAAAAGTTTCCCATGGCATCAGTAAAGTTTTTGATACAACAAATACTAAAGGAACGCTTCGCCAATAAAACTTACGTCATGGCAGAGGCCAAAACTTGGGCAGCCAACGTCGCGGATGAGCTCAGTGCTAAACTGACTGAAGTTTTTCGCTCGGAGCGTTACAAGCATGTGGTTAATATAATGATCTATCAACAAACTGGTGCCGGCTGTTTTTATATGGCCCGAGCCTTTTGGGATAATAATGCCGATGATTATACCACAGAATCTTATGATAATGGCAGTTTTGTCAGCATTTGTACGGTGTTTGCTTGCTATCAGAATTAGAACTTAAAAAATAATTTAAATTTCGAACTTGGCTAATCGTAATAAAGCAACAATAGCTAAATCTTTGGTTTGGATTTTATGGGTTAAACCATACAGTTTTCTGCGGGTACTCTAGTTTTTAAAATAATAATAAAAGGCTGACAAATTTTGGCCAAAAATCTCTATGACTTGAACTAAGGACAGATAAAATTCAATCTTTTAAGGATATGTGTAAAAAATTTGGGCTTTAATATGCCAATCTGGCCCATAGTGCAATATCTTGACGAACTGAATCAAACCAAAGAAACCAAATCATTTTCTACTGGGCAAGACCAAACGCAGGAAGTAAAGGATCATCAATCTTGAGGTTTTTTTTTTTTTTTAAATGCAAAAATACAAAAATTTCAAATGAGTCGGAAAATCTTTACTATCAATAGAAAGAACCATTCTTGCCATTCACTTTTTAAAGATAATCCCTTTCAAATGTTGGCCACAACTGCGCCGTAGCTCGTCCATGCGGAGGTTCCAATTTTTGATGACGCGATAGCGCATAATTAAAAAAAAAACCTCAAGATTGATGACCCTTTTTTTTAAATCTTAGATCTTTATGTATTTTTTAAGTTTTCTGTCGTCCTGCTAATTGCTTTTAATGAGTATGTCTTGAAGAACCTAAGTCTTGTACCCAGATCTAGTTCGAACCGGCAAATAAATTTTAAAAAAATGTTCAGAAATAAAAGAACTTACAATGAGTTACTGAATACTTAAGGAGCTCCATCTTCATTTGCGAGCTGAAGCTGGAGACAGTCGAACTACAATTTAATAAAACTTATAAAATGATAAACATTTCTGTTTCCACATAATATTTTAGCTATTAGACTCATCAAAAGAAGTACTTTGGAGACCGATTCCATTAACTCGAAGCGCTCTAACTTGAGTTCGGATTGAATTTTGAGGAAAAACAAACAAATGGTCATGCGTTCGTTTCTTGGAATCAAACACGAGCACAGCATAAACGATCATGTGCTCGTGCTGTTTAGTGAAAGAGCTGAACAACAAAAAGGTCATACGTTCGTGCGCTTTCTTTCAAGCCGAACGTGAACAAATTTAGGTTCGTTTGCTGGCTGCTCTAGATTTTAGTATAAGATAATGAAATTACGAAGTATCCACTAAACAGAGGCTAAGAAAGACGGTGTGGGCAGTACTGTAGCTAAGGCTTGGGGGAATCCCAGGCGGAAACGACAAATATTTCAGCCTCGAAATCCAAAGCCGAACTACTGCACTTAAACGTTGCTACCAAGGCCTTAGTAGTAGGAATAGCATGATTCGAGCATTCTTTGGATGCACGAAAATGGCAGAGTAGACTAATCATTTCGGTGCTCCACTTTGGTGAAAAGCAAAGATAGTGAATACAGCGAGATTAAAGCATCCTTGTTTTGGATGGAGAGGGATGACTAACTCAGCATAAATCACAATCTGTGGATATTTTTTTTTTTTGAACAATAACACAATTCTTGTCCAAACTTGACCACGTCATCCATTCCAATTAAAAAGGTTTTGTAAAATTTAGATTTAGTCCTTAGTTGTGTGCATTCTATGATAAGGCCTTAGAAGAGAAATCTAGGGTAGAACATTGTTTGGAATTTGAGGCAACGTTGTTTTCGATTGAATATGGATGCACTAATTCATCTTTTATTAGAAAGACGGTGTGGCTTGGCAGCATTCTTTGGAAGCCCGAAACTGGCAGAGTAGAAAAATCATTGCGGCTCTGCATTTTGGTGCAAATAATAATTAATGAATACAGGGAGTTTGGCGCATCCATATTTTTGGGAAGAGAGCGATGACTAGCTCAGCATAAATCACAATATTTGTACATTTTTTTTGGAATAATGACATAATTCTTGTCCAAACTTGACCACGTCAACCATTCCAATGAAAAAGGTTTAATGAAAAAATGCTGTCTTAAGTTGAGTGGATTCTATGATAAGGTCTCAGTAGAGAAATCTAGAGTAGAAAACTCTTTAGATGCTTAACATTACCAAGGTTCTGCACTTTGGCGAAAATCATAGCCAGTTGGAGTAGCGAGTTGGAGGCAACGTTGTTTTCGATCGAATATGGAGCACTAATGCATCATTTATAGCGATCTGCGTAAAGTTTAATGGAAAAGTGACTTTCACAGTGCATTAAAAAGGAATAGTTGTTAAAGCATTCAAAGTTAATTCATTCAAGATTTACTACATTTAAAAAAAATTGTGTGGTGTGACACAAAAAACCTTACGAGCTATCCCTAACGCAACTAATTCAAATTTGTCGTCATTGAAACCCCAAGAAAATGCAACCAACCTCGAGAAACCTAATGCTTGGAGGTTTCTTTGGTGATACACTATTTAAGCTTGTGCTAGCTTCAGGTTATAGCTGTACCATTTATATGTATAAAACTTTGTTAATATCTTTGACTACAAGCACATATTTTTTTCAAACGAGAAAATTGGGAAAACGATGGGACTCTATGTAGGAGTAGATCCTAACCGCAAATCGAAGCTGTTTATAACAAGAGGCTAAAGCAAAGCCCATTACAGCATCTTCTTAGAGCTGCATCTGACCAGTAGGTCTTATAAAAAGACTTATATTTATACATATATGTATATGTAAGATACTGCCGTATCCCAATGGCCGTATACTAGCTATCTTTACAAAGGCTAATTCCACTTTTGGTCAAGTAAAGGTTTGCTTCATATAACACAGATTGGCTTGATATCTTAAAAAAAAACGTATCTTACTAAAATCAATTTTTTCCCCATAGTAGTCCCATTCATCAAGTTGGCTCTTAGGCTACTCCGCCGTCTTGCAAACACTTGACCAAACTTAATACATACAGTTTTTAAAAGGTTTTACAAGCCATTATGTAGCTGCTTCTTTACACATTTGCTTAAATAGAAACTGATAAAAATTTTGTTATATGGTAAATGGATTCTTTGAGCGCTGTTTATACAATACCAAGGTCCATTGGGCAGATAGTTACCAAAAATGACCAAAAGCTGCAGATTCAAACCGCTTAACAATAAAAAAACTAACTACTATCAGCACCACACACATTGACAAGAGTGGGCGCAACATACCTGTTAGCTAAATAGCTCGAGTTCAGCATTTTGAAAACAAAACTCATGTGCCAGTTTATAGATGCTGGTGTGGCGTCTCTTGCATCGGAAATGAGATATCACACACGACTAAATACATAGCGCATCCGGCTGCTGCTGCCTCCGGAAGCGCCCATTGGTTACGTTGTTGGCAGGTGTTCGTCCATGTGTATGTGGGAACACACTGCTACTTGAGAGCTATCCAAAAAGCAGCAAGGAAACGTATAGCAGCGTTTCCGTGCCAGCTATGCGCTGCACCCGCCCCGAAATGAGGCTATGGTGGGCCAAAATACATGTTTAGTGTTTAAAAAACTGAATGCTTATATATTTTCGGCGCTGCTGCTCTTGTGGACGACAGTTGGCCAGCATTTTCGCACAAATATCCAAATATTGTTTGTATTTGTATGTGGTTATGTGGTTTTATTATAAGCAAACGACTTTCTACTTTCTATTCTGGTTGTTGCGTGCCATATCCTTGGGGAAGGAGCGCACTGGCGGTGTACGAATGCGACGTGCCTCGCGCGAACGATTGCGCACCACCTTGGAGTGAATTGCGCATGAAACGCAGTAGTGAAGCTTGGCATAGAGCTTGGGCAGCACATACGAATCCCAGATGCTGGCCTCCGAGATGTCACGAACAGCGGCAGCCTCCACAATGTTGCGGATGACAAACTTCTTGATCGCCTTGTCTTTGGGCACACAACGTGCACAGTTGGTGCAGCGCACGGGCTTCACATGGCCGCGATTGTGCTTGTTGCGTCCACCATTACGACGCTTCTTCGTCATTTTGTTTTAGCTGCATAATGTGTGGGAGGCTTTTATTAGCCAATATTGCACACAATTAGACTTGGATGGTTAATATATTTACCTTAAAAACAAATTCAAAATTCCTTGACGTAAAATCCGCGTGTTCACGCCAGGCGACACTTATGCGAAAAGGGTGTTGCCAGCTGAAAATTTTCGGCTTTTGGAATGGCCGTGTAGTGCTGCCAGATCGTTAAATTTATGCATTTACAGCACTAAAAGGGTTGCTTTGGTTGAAGCGCCATCTATAGTTAGCGCTGCCATTAGCTATTTGAGTGTTGTAAAAGATAAAAAAACAGCGTTCGCAGAGCTCAACAGCTGTGCAACAGCTATCTCGATTTTTATGGCTTGTAGCCATTTTGATTTTAGCTACTAAGCATAAGGCGGCAATTTAAATTTGGTTAAGATTTAAAACAAAGTTTTTTAAAGCTCATGCCGTTGTTTATATAGCATTAAAAAGAACAATGGCCGCATTTCTTAATATGCAATCGGTTTAGAACCCTCTAATCTACAATTTACGTCTATCAGTTCCCTTGGCCACCATTTGCCATTTCGCAAAGCTGAAAAACAAAATTTTCAAAATCTCGAAGCTGGTAAACTTTATCATCCATCAATAACACATAAGACGCCCTACCAAAAACGCAATAAATAACAACTAAAGTTTTTGCATTGTTGTTTTGTACAATTATAATTCTTACTTCAATTTCGTTCATTTTCTTTACACAATCAAAGCAAATTACATGGTAGCTTATACAATTCCCCGTAGTTAGTTTTAGTTACTAGTTGTCTAATATTAACCGCGTTCATTGGACACACTGCGCCCATGGCGGCGTCTATTCGAGCTACGCTGCTGATAGCTCTTGTCGTTGTCGCGCCTAGAGCGATCCCGATCTCGGTCCCGGTCCCGCTCCCGCACCCTTTCACTTTCTCTTGGTCTATCACGTCCATTGTCACGCTGCTGATCGCGATTACGCCACACATCACGTTCACGCCCTCGGCGACTGTCTCGATCATTGCTGTCACGTTTGCGCTCCCGACGCACATCCAGCTCTTTGCTGCGCTTGCTACGTTCCGCTCTCTCATAGGATATCTCACGCCGGCGCTCGTCATGTCCATTGTGCTGATTTCGCTCCATAGCTGCACGTACTGGTGCATCCTCGGGACCGTCTAAATTGAACTCATCACTGTCTCTATGTTTGGTTTTATGCTCTGCGGCTTTTGTTTTGTGGCTGGGCTCCATGCGCTTAGTTTTAACAGCTGGTTCGCCGTCGCTACTATTCTCGCTTTCGGAGCTGCTGCTACTGCTGGAGGAGGAGGAGGAGCTGGCGGAGCTGCTGGAACTGCTGCTCTCTTCACGCTTACGCTTGCGTTTGGACTTCTTTTTGGCAGACTTCTTTTTCTCCTTTTTCTTATCCGCCTTCTTCTTGGCCTTTTTGACCTTGGTCTTCTTAAGCTTGCGGTTTTTCTTCGGTTTCTTTTTGTGCTTATCCTTGCGTTTGCGCTTGCGCTGTGGCTCGCTGGAATCCGAACTGGACGAATCGCTGTCCTCCTCGCTGCTGCTGCTTTCCTCGCTACTGGAACTGGCACTCGAAGATGAACCAGAGGATGTGGCTGCAGCTACAACTGCTTTCTCGTCTTTTTCATCCTTAAACGGATTTGCAGCCAATATTTCTGCATTAATGGCAGGCACAGATTTTGGCGCATTCTTCAAGAAACGTCGCAAGTCATCTGTTAAACCGCCGAGACCAATAGATGTGAAAAAGTTAATTGAAAACCGCGTATTTCGCGGATTATCCTTCGGAAATAATCCAGCCAAACTCTCCAATAAAACATCCTGCTTCAGCTTTGCGTTTAACTTGCTCAGTCCCATATACTCTGCCAGTTCCTGGAATAATATCTTGATGAAAATACGACTTGATGACGTGGTATCATCCTCGTTTAGCGCTATGCACTCTAGCACATCCCAACTAATTGCATCCGTAAACAGCAAATGTGCAAAGAACTTGCTCACATTGCGCAGGCGATTTGTATCTAGCCTGTGTGTGGTCTGATAAGTATCCTTAAAGATCTCCTCAAAGGGCGGCACATAGATTTTGTTAATATTACAAAAACGCTGTGCCAGTAAGCCATAGAACTTTTCATAGGTGCGCTGTTCGGCGCAGCAATCGAGAAACATATGACATAGCTCCACTTCCTGACCCGGTTTTAGCTGCATTTTCATCAATTTGTGGGCACACTCCTCATAATCCAAACTAGAGTTAATGGTTAAGTAAATGGTGCGTCTTAGCGCAATCAGATTCGTTTCCGTGTTGTCTATAATATCGCCGGCATTAGCCGTGCCCTCTTGCTCTTTATCAGATCCTGAGCCATCCTCTTCATCGCTGTCGTCGCTAGAGCCCGAGCCGGATGAATTATCCGAACCGCTAGCATCGCTGCCAAGTATCTCATGACTTAGACCCTTGTATTTATCCTCATTCTCCGCGTAGCTTTCGTCAAATTTAAAGACATCTGTAAGAATTAAAGTAAAAAGTATTAAAGTCTTTGTTGGCAAACATTGATTTAACTCTTGTACTTACTCAAGATGTCCTGTGTATCGGTTGCCTCATCCAACATCATTAAATGCGTATACTGATCGTCTTCCTCCACCAGCTCCAATTCATCTACAATAGCTTGATGATCCTTAAAGCCATCTTTGCGCACCTGGAACAGCACCTCAATCATATACTGTACGCGTCTGTCCAGCTTGCCTTCATGCAAAATGTTGCGCAGCATTTCGAATATAGCGCCAATGCCCTTTGATGACACCTCCGTCAGCTTCATGCCACACTCTTTTAAAAAAGCAATAGCCACCTCTACGGAATCATCAGTGGGTGTCTCCACCAGCAGCGTTAATATCTCCAGTGCCAGGATTTCATGTGCTACCCGCTGATTAACCAAATGTGCTATAAAACGTGTCGCAGACATGCATACCAATTTATCATTACGTCGGAAAGCTCGTCGGAATTGTATGACTAAACGTTTTAAGAGCAATTCACCAATATCGGGAAACTTGGAATTGATAATAGACACCAGCGCTGCATAGACATGTGTAAACGTGGGCGAGGCTGCTTGTGCTTGTATTATGGAACGGCAAAGTAAACCTCTGCCACGCACAATGTTCTCACGCAGTAGCTCCCTAGTAATAATTGCAATGTTGGTTACATTCACCTTATTAATATAACCATGTATTGATTTCTTGAGCGCTTCCCAGGCTATGCGCTGATACGCCGCCGACGCCTTGTCAGTGATTTGGTTCTGCATCATGCGCAGCTTGGCTGGCGGTATATAGGCGCCGCCAGTGCGTGATGTAAGCAGATCCACAGTGCGTCGTTGACGCTCCGTAATCTTTGCTGTGGGCTCAGTAACTGTTTCATTGTCATTGTTTTGGATGGCTGCTGCATTGCTGGCTTTTGTAGTGCTGTCAGTGCGTTCCTTAGGTTGAGAACCGTCGCGTTTGTCTTTTGCCTCATTGCTGCGCCTATCGCTAGAACGACGATTTCTGGAACTACCCCTCCTATCGCTGGAGCGACGACTTGGGGATCTATCTCGTTTATCATTGGAGCGACGACTTTTGGAACTGTTGCGCTTATCGCTGGAACGATCAGTTCGAGAACTTTTGGAATCTTCGCGCTTGCCATGCCGCTTTTCACGCTCCTTGGCGCGCACTTCATCACGTTTATCGCGTTCCTCATGCCGTCGCTGGCGTTCAGCACGCCGCCGTTCTAGACTACTGGAGCGTCTGCGTATTGGGCTTATGCTGCGACTGCCTGAGCGTGTGCGTCGCCGTCGACGACTGCGCGGCGAACGGCTGCGACTGGAACTCCGAGTGCGACGATCTCTGGAACGACTCGAGCGTCGTCGACGTTGCTTGCCGTCTATGCTGCGGCTGCTGCTCTTGCGTTTATAAGGAAGATCGTTAGACCTGCTGTCCAATTGTTTCGTGTTCTGGGCGGGTGGCGCCTGTGTGGGCAAAGCAATGGCTGCGATTCCAGGTGGCAATTCATCGTCATCTTTCTGTAAGTGTACGTTGGATTAGCTATTATTTAGTCATGGAAGGCTTAGTAACTATTGGCAAAATAAGAGAAATCGAACGCATTGCAAATCATTTGTTAGACAGATGCTGGAGGGTTCCACACTTAAATCCTGTACGCATCTCTTTTGGACAACCAAACCATTTGTGGAATTTCTTGGAAAAGAGAGCTATGTTCAAAAAATTGGATTTTTTGCTCTTAATGGAGAGGATAGCTAATAAACTAAGTGCAGACTGCGGGAAACTACGCTGAGTTTGGATGTTTCGGGTACAAACATCTGCATTTGATTGCACTTTTTATGTATCTGAGCTGCAATATCTCGGGATCTGCAGCAACTAGTTTTGGATGGTCTGTCTATCATTAATCAACTTGTAAGCGAATCTATGCGGTTTTATGCTTTTAGTGATAAAGACAGCTACTCAACCAATAGCATATGACTATTATCTAGAAAACTGCAATGTTTCCAAGTCTGAATTTGTAGGCTGCGCATAAAAGGAACTGCCAGATCAGCTGGTACAACCCAAATTCAATCCTTCAATAGCAACGCCTATATCATGGGCCATTCTAGTAACTACGATTTATTATAAAATTTAAACTCACATCTGTAATTTCACCTTCTTCTATGTTTCTGGGCGATTGTTCGCTAGTTTTTTCAGTTTGTGGCTCCGCATTACCGTTTGTGGTCACCTCATTCGTTGTTGGCTGCTCCGCTGGCGACGTTTTTTCCGCCTGCACAGCTGTTTCCACAGGCTTGCTATTGCTATTGACGGTTTCCACAGACGTGTTGTTGTCATCGCCTTCTTCCACTTTGGCCACTGATATTTCAGCATTGTTTGAGTCTGGCTGCACCAGCACCTCCTTGCCAACAACTGCTTCTTCTTCTTTCACCTCAGACGTGTCAGCAGCGGTGTCTGCGGCGGCAGCAGCGATGCGAGACGCATTGTCAACGTCGCTGTTTGTATTGTTGTCGCTTACTTGCTCTTGTTGTTGTTGCTGCACTTGGTCACTCGTTGTTTTAATTTCAGCCTGAGACACTTCTTCACTTGTTTTAGTTTCACGTTTGGTCACCTCTTCGCTTGAATTATCTTTGATGGATGTATTTACTTCCACCTGGCTGGTCTCTTCCTCTTTTTCACTTGCACGGCTGCTGCCGCTACCACTGGCACTGCCGCTATCGCTGCTACTGCCAGAGCTCGATGAGGATCCGCTGCTGCTGTTTGAGCTGGAGCTCGAGTCACTTTCTGCATCACTATCGACCATATTTTAAAGAACACTAAAATGCTACTAGCCTATTTACTTTTTAATACGCTTGAGAAAAAATTTTTACACAAAACGTTGGCAAACGCGGCCGCTTGACAGCCTTTGTACTTTGCGGAGTGTGGCAACCCTAATCACGCGCTGTGTTGTATTTTGTGGTTCTTTTGAAGCAAGTTCAGGTTCAAGTGAGTCAGCGGCGAACTGCTTTATTTGAACTTGTTGCGTTAAAATAAAAAAATAAAAAGTTTTTGGTAAAAAGTTTCCACAGATCTTATATTAACTATCAACTGAAACGTTGCACAAATTCTTACTTGGAAAAACTAAACGAATTAGTTGCTATGTTATTTGATAATTCTTTTAAATTGAGAAATTCCATTCCATTAAATGATTTGGTTAATTCCTTATACATATGCGTATATACTTATTATAAAATTAAGTTTATTATGACATAAAGGGTCATCAATCTTGAGAGGTTTTTTTTTAAAGCAAAAAAAAAAAAATTTCAAATGAATCGGAAAATCTTTATTATCAATTAAAAATGTTGGCCGCAACTGCGCCGTAGCTTGTCCATGAGGAAGTTCCAATTTTTAGATGACGCGTTCGAGCATAATCGTATAACGTAATGGTAATGTTGGCCTCTCATGCTTCAATCGTAGCTGGCTTATCCACAAACACTTGGTGTGATTTCACACGATCTTGGTGGCCAATTCAACGGTCCGGAGCGCGAAATTAATTGTTCACAGAATTGAACATCTGAAAAACATCTGGAATATTTGTTTAATTTGTAATTTCAAAGGAGGAGGATATTAGGAGGAGGTACTTAGGAATTCGATACCATATATAACACATCGGCTAATAAGTCCGTAGGATAACTTATAAAAACATTTTTTTTTTACAAAACTATACTTTATTCATCTGTATAGTTTCCTTCGGGAGCGATATAATCTGGGAAATAGTTTAATAACATTTAAATACCTTTTTGGTAGATGGATTTGTCAAGGTCCTCTGAATAGGCGACTTTTGTCGCATCACTTTGTTGTTCGAGCCATATCTCTGTGTGTGGGTCAAATCTGAAGAATAAGGTGGTTGCGGAAGCAAATCGAAGTATAATTCGTGCAATATTCAAAGATCGACATGATGCTGTTTTTGGTCCACTTTGAGCAAACGCGACACCCACTTTGAAAACAGATTTTTCATGGACAAATGTTTATGCAAAATGAAGTCTAAAAGTTCTTTTAAAAATCTTTAGAACTAAGTCCTTCAACTTAACTTTTCGGTTCGTTAAAACGATTTTGTGGACTTTCTTGAAATTTTCCGGTGTAACCACCAATTTTGGGTGCTCAGTGCGTGCTTCATTATCGGTGTCTGTGCGGTGACTTTTAATGTTAGCAAACCACTTCTCCATAACTTTTTTCAATGGAGCAGAGTTCGAGTTACACATATCAAGCCAAGCTTTGGCTTAAATGCTGTTTTTCTCATCAAAAAGCAATAATATATCCACACACGAAATTGGTTTAAATTAATTTTTTAAAGTCGCAAATGTACCGTCACTAAAACAAATGTAACTTGTAAATTGGATTCCACATTGTCATACAATTTTTACGGGTTTTCCTAAAAACGTTAAAACTTTCCAAAAACGAACTTTTCATCCGATGTGTTATACTATCCTTTTGTTTCTCTTTTTGAGAAACCGCGTATGTGCCGAGTTAGATATAGCTGAAGCTTTGAAAGGTCTTCTTTTTCGTGACAAGAGTTTCCTCCTTTTCCAGCTTTGTGATACGGTTTAAGGCGAACCTTAATATTTGCTATACAAAAATATCAAGTTACTTGCCAATGCAAATGTTGCAATCAATACAACCTTCGATTTGTCTACTATATGGTCTATAAACCTAATTCTTTTATAAATTAAAACGCTTTCTTTAAAATTTCATAAATGTTGCAACAAAAAAAGCTAGTTATATTATAGATTATAATTCTTTTACAACATATTGGGGTAAATACTTAATGCATTTAATTAATAAGTTTTTTTTTTATTTAGTTAAACTATAAAAGGCTTGTCAAATAAAACTAAACGCGATCGGGTTTCGGTACCGTCTCTGGTATTTTGGGTGACACATCGTCATCACTGCTGCTCGAGGATGAAGAGCTGCTTTCATTCGCTTTGGTCTTCTTCTCGGGTATTGTGTAGGGAAACTTTTGGGTTTTGGCCTCCACGGCCTCTTTTAAACGCAGCAATGCCGTGCGGTTAATATGTTCGAGTGAAACATCCTTTACAGCGTTGGCTAACACATCCAAAGCTTTGTCTGTATTGCCCTTGTTGGTTTGTATATCTACTAGACAGGAGTAGGCGTTGCCAATAGCACCTTCGGATATTTTAGAGCCGCGCAGCTGTGAAATAATGTTGGCAGCAAGTTTCTCGTCCTGCTGCTCGCGAGCTGTTTGTAGCACACGTTGGAACATAAGTCTAGGTGCACTGGATAAATACTTATCCCAGATTCGTCTGGATTCCTCTTCCTGGTTATTCGAAATCAAGTGCATCCATAGCACATTCATAGGACCCAGTTGATTGTGTGCTGCGTATTTCTCAGCCAAAGTTTTATCTGTGAAGAATGGGAAGCAGTAAATACAAGTTTTTAAGACACTGCTGTATCCTTTACGCTACTTACATTGCGGCAACAACTCTGGATGCTTTTCCAGTATGCCCACAGCACCGCCTCTTGGGAATTTCTCAGCCAGCTTGACTGCTTCCTCGCTGGTTTTGACAGCGCTAATTTCTGTAGTCAGCTGCTTTATTAACTCCTTCGCCTTGCCGGCCACAATGTAGGCATGGCAATTGCGGTTATCGAAAGACACCAGTTTCTTTTGCTCATCGCTCAGTTTGTCGCCAATGCGTTTAATAGTCTCAAGATCTGCAGCAGCAGCAACCTTGTTCAAATAGTACTTGAATATGTTAATCTTGGGATGCTGCTTTTCAGCCAACAGATCCTCAACATATTTTGTGGCCTCTGTTAAGCGGTCCGCTCGCGCCAACAACTCAATAAGTTTAGACGTGTCCAGCACGCTTAAATTCTCGCTGCTGATGAAGCGATTTCTATATTCTATAGCACCATCAATATCATTGGCTTGAATTGCCTTACGAAAGCCGCCAATATTGGATAGCGGCTTGGATGTGACAGCTGCTGCAACTGCTACTTTGGCTGCTGCTGCAACTGCTACTTTGGCTGCTGCTGCTTTTTTAGGCTCCGACGATTGCTGCTCCGTTTTGGCAGCCTTGGACCGGGTAGCATTCTTCTGTGCATTAGTCGCAGGTATTATAAATGGTACTTCTAGTCCCTTACGCTTTAGCAAATCTGCTAATTTCAGCAAGAAGGGATCTGTAGGCGTCATAGACTCTTCCTGCATTTTGGTCCACAATCCTAAAGCCTTCTCGGCATCATCTGATTTGTCATAGCTAAGCAGCAATGTGTAATAAATCTTATTACGATCAATGTGTCCCAAATCCTTGGTAGCTTCAATCAGACCTTCCAAAGGCTGTACCATGCCCTCGCTCCTATAACGTTCGCAGGCGGTGTTAATACGCTGTGGTCGCGTACGCAGACCTGGTGTTTCCAATATCTTGCGCGCCTGACGCACGCGTCCACACTCCACAAAGGAGAAGACTAAATCGTACAAGCTGTTAACTTCTCCATGTATACCCGTACTTAGATCGGTTAAGCGCTGCAGATTAGCAGCATCTTCCTTCTGTATAAGTCTGCAGGCCAGCTCGTTTTTCCAAGGCGTGGCCTTATATTTATTGCAAAGCTCCTCAAACGTATTAACAGCATTGGGTATGTCATCTTTGGCCAAATGAACCTTTATCAATGGACCCAATAGCACATTTGTGGGCACAATGTAATTGCCAGCAACCAAGGCATCGAACACACGTTTCAGTTTCTGTGCGTCTCCAGCCTCAGCAATTGCATTCAAAATTCGCCAGACGCTGCTTACATAATTAAAGCTGCCTTCGGTTTCGCTTATTGGCGTTGCTTTTTTATTCTCCTCCAACAGTTTCAAGGCCTCATCCATGCGCTCTTCCTGCATCAATAAGTCTGCCAATTTGACGGCCTTGAAGTTGTCCAGCTGGAAGCTAGCATCGGCAGCACGCAGTTTCGCATACTGAGCCAAAGCATCGGCGCTACGCTTGTGATGTGTATAAAGATCAACGAGCTGCGCCCAAATGCCGATAGGTATCTGGAACTTTTCCTTCTCAAGGCGTTCTATAACCTGAACGGTTTTCTCAACGTTCTTGCGAGCGGAAGCAGGCATTAAGCAGCTGGCGCTTGATGTTGTTAGAGTTTTCGCCCTTTGCTTCCACATTAGTTATAAAACGTTCGAGTTCTGTGAAGAGTATATATAAGATATAGTTAATTTCAAATTATAATCATGTACTCACCCTCAATAGACAGCGTTTCCAGTCCTCGCTTGCCTTGACTTGCCAATGGCGCAGGCTCCAGTTCACCGGAACTCAATTTGGCCAATAGCTCGGATATCTTTGGCGTCATTTCGGCCCCCAAAAGTTCAGAAATACGTGTGGCTTTATTGCTGCTTATGGACAAGCCCTGTTTAACCAAACCGGTTAATATTTTTTCGAGCGCAGTAACACGATCGCGGCGGAAATAAATTGCTGCTTCGTGCACTATGGTGCCAATCACGTCAGTAGCTTGTCTTTCAGTACCCGTAGCTGCCGCAGCTGCTTCAGTTTCAGT